>JASDQU010313431.1:0-12489 GCA_032191745.1 Picea mariana | reverse complement strand
GAGGAATGTTCACCTTCAGTATGTGGAAGTGAGGAAGAGGAAGGGTTATCTGTAGGGATATGTAGTTTGGTGCAAAGTACCGAAAAGACAAATTCAAGCTGGGTGGTGAGGTATTGTTTGATTTCCTCCATTGAGGAATGCATGGTTGTATTGATGGTAGCAACATTGGCACTGATTTGTTTCACTTCTTGTTGGGTCTCGATGAGACTTGATTGCAAGGTGTTGAAGAAAGCTTCCAAGTCTTGGCTACGGGTATGGGCCATGAGGATGGGGAGACTAAAAAGGGGTGGGCAGGGTCAAAAATTTTTCCACAAAATGATATGTATGAATGTGATAAGGGAGAACATATGAATACAATGGAATAGGTCTCAAATAATGGTGAAAAAAATTTATGGGGAGTTATACTCTGGTCTGAAGAATACTGTGAAGAGGAAATGCCCAAATTCTTAACCAGAAAGAAATGTGTATTTACTTAGCAACCTGAACACAGTTKTGCAGAAATAGATCTTGTTTGTTTTAATTTGTTTGTGTTTATGTCCCCAAGGGTTATGTATTCAAGGGTTCTACAGACAAGGGTTTTCCCTGTGCTATATCTCTTTGATATATGTGAGGGGTCCAACATTATTACTCGGCCCAATATCTCAAGGCACTAACTAAGGAGGATAGATCGTACCCTTAGTCGTAATACCTGACTACCCAGGTACTAGAGAGTATCTTCCCGAGTGTTGTTCTCAGTGGCACTATGGAAGTCAGGCGGCCGATCGGTTTATCTAAAGAGGGCTTCAAGAAATCTAGGCCGATCCGTACACAGGTGTTGTCTGATATGCTACCACTCGAAGGGGTACCAACAGGGGTTACAAGGGTGTCCAGCAAATGTGCGCTTAAGAACCACTTGTATTTCCCGCATGTATGAATCCATCAACCATGGGTTTATGCGTGTAATGACATATCTCTATGGCTTAAAGATGTCGGAATACGTCTCTACCCTGAAAAAAAATTACCCACAATTTCTTCCAAGGAAAGTGCTTTGATACCACTTGTAATATACTAGATATAAAAAGTATACAGAACAGAAATAAAATGCTATAAATGGAAGAATAACAACAATATAACCAGA
This sequence comes from Picea mariana, assembly GCA_032191745.1. Taxonomy (NCBI): domain Eukaryota; kingdom Viridiplantae; phylum Streptophyta; class Pinopsida; order Pinales; family Pinaceae; genus Picea; species Picea mariana. Next base: position 11,372 of record JASDQU010313431.1, on the reverse strand, counting down.
ATAATCACCACAATAACACTGAAATGTTATAAGAATAACAACAGAAATAGAACTTTGATTCTGAGAGCAATGTTCCTGGGTCTCCTCGAGGGGGCAACCTCCAGTCGAGCAGAACTCTATTACAATAATCTCCAATCTAGGGTTGCCATACCCTCGACTCTTATTTATACTAAATATATCTATCAAAAGAAGCATCTAGAGGAAGATCCTTCTAGAAGCGAAATCTTCCATTAGGTCTTCTTACATTCGATTTATTCTATTTTATTACAAGGCTTTATTAATATTGACCTTTATTACATCTGAATATATTTTTCTACCTATGTGTGGGTTAGGACCCTAACATACTGTGTGCAAAAAAACATGGTCGGGGGTATTGACCATTGGTCTTCTTACTTGTTTTCTATGAGGAAGTAACAGAGCTAAGGGAAACGCTCTGATATATCAGGTGTAAGCTCTTGTGATCCTTCTGAACTGGTTCAACTCCTCGTGAGGAAGAGCGTAAGGTATCTCATGGAATATATGTTCTTCCTCTTGTTGGGGTGAGTTACTCATTTCAAGAGTACTCAGTGTGTTTGGGTTGTATTGAGAATGACTATCCATCCATGTGGGTTGTTTTGAATCTATAGGCTGTGTGAAATATTGTGTCAAAAATATTGCCATCCATTTATTCTTCAGGCCCTCCTTCTAGTGCCAATTCTATTGAGGGGTCCTAAATCCATTTAAATCAACAGTAGGAACAAAACTCACCACTGAGGCCCAATTAGACTCTGTGGCATTTAATAATGGAATGGTTCTCCAAATCTTGTGATCTAGCCAATTAATCGATGGGATTTACGTAGTGATTGACATGTTGTTTTCTTATGAAAGCTCCTCCTTCAGTTCGAACATTCTCTTTTTGTATTTTCTCTTATAGGTGGGACCGATACAAGATAAAAGCTGGTATAACTAGGTAACAAAGTGGGAAAGATTAACTACTGGAGAAGGCTAAGCTTGGGATAACCCACGCGCTCAAACATGCATACAGTGATTCTTACACCTACAACAAGCCTAGTACTAATACATTAACCTGTTGGTGTTCCAATTATTGATTGAGATAAGATTATCAGAAGAAAACATACATGTAATAAACGATGGTAAGAAGAATAGTTTCCTTATCTTTAATCATCAACCACATATTAATACAACGATTTACTTTTCATCATTAAAGACAAGAACTATAAAAATATTGAATCAGATAACTTATCAATAGATTCAGAGGCTCTTACTCGTTACAACATCCATTCATGAGATAAAATCAGAAACAATTCTTCTTTAGTTCCAGTCACACATGCTTTTGATGAAAAACTCAAACTTGTCTCTGGTTCTAAAAAGGACTTCTCAATTAAGGTAGCTCCAAAATATTTCTTTACAAATCCAAAAATGAGGGATTTTTCCAAAACCATCGACCCTTTCTAACAGGTCGATCCTCTTATTTATAAAATATTATTAACTAAAAACAACTATCAAGTGTGCATCTAAGTAAAACAAAAAAATTGCCACATGGCGCTATCATATCTCAGTCTTCTAAGATTCATCAAATGATCTCACTTGAGTGGATGACTCTTATCATACTCCGACCATTTAACGAAGAGTTCCTCGCATGTGTTGGTGTATGGGAACCTGTGTTGGTCCATTGGGGCCGAAAGGATATCCTTTATCTCCACTGCTCGTGCCCGATATTTGACTATTTTAGCACTTAATTGTTGTAACACTGTATGATCCTTGATCGGGTGCTCCATGAACTGTTGTACTTGTCTCGGCTCCATGTTCGCCACCTTTGTTATCTCTGCATCCCACGATGAGTCTTTCTTGACATGTAATTTGACTATGTTGTGCAAGTCGACAAAGTCATTAGGTGTGTCGAATTCTGGGAGGTTGATGTCTCTCATTGCCTGGTTGATATTGGTCTAGATATTTTCACACTCGGCCCATTTCTCTTGGATTTCCTGGTGATTTTATTGGGCCATTTTCACCCAGTAGTCGGCTGAATTCTTTATGTGATCAATGTTTCTATCCCTTAGTATCTGAATGTTGTTTTCTTCGGCATCTCGGCCCTACTGAATGACGTTGATGTATTTGATCCTTTCCACTACTTGGTGTCCTTTATCATACCATATTTCCATATTGTTATACGTCGTCAGCGCCATGAGGGTGTCTTCTTGGAAATTGACTATTCTTGTAGTGAAGAGGTGCCGCTCATTTGTGAATTTACTGTAGGCATCCTGGAATTCACTTCTCAAAAACACTATGGCCTGTGTGGAGTCCTGATAATATTTTGCCAAATGGTGTAGATGTTCCAACTCCTTCAGCGCAGTGGACAACTCCTATTCATCCCTTTTCTCTCTATCCAGGTTGGCATATGTGATTTACATCCCTGTGTCGATAAGTTTGGATGTCTTGGCATGCTCTGTGCTAATCAGTTTTTCCTCTGTGGTGATGAAGATGGAGAGATCCAGAGTAAGCCTCCTATTCATGGTAGTTCTCTTCACAATGGATTTCCTCTTTCGATCATAGGAGATGGCTTGTATATAAGCAACCTCATCCATGGGTTTGGGGATTTGTTGGTCTCCCCAGGTAAGCATATTTCCCAGGCTCCCGACATTGTATATTTGTTCAAGACTAGGTTCTTGAACCTATTTTTCATGTTATAAAGGTCTGGCCTCTGGTTGTTTCTCATAGAGAAGTAAAGTATTAGCTGAAATTGAAGCATCAGGGGAAGGCTCAATACTTACATGATAATCGGTTGTTGAGATGTCATTTTCTTGTTGTGGAACTTCTTCTTCTTGTTCACCCGACCCTGGCTCATCCTTTGGGCTATCCACCTAGGTCTCTAGTACATCGAGTAGCTCAGTGTTTAAGACACTTTCAACCTCCTAGTCATTCTATGGAAGGCCTTGAATTTGAGCATCGGGAGCTGGGGGAGATTCCTTCTCGAGTTCCTTTTCCTCTGTGATCTACACTGGAGTCACCAAGGACACCTCTGAACTATCCTCATCATCATAAATTTTTATTAAGTCGTGGAGGGGGTTTGGTGCACTTGCTCTCCCTGATTTGCTTGTTATCTCTAGCTGAGCTGAAACATTCCCTGGTGATCCAGCCTCTGGCATTGTAACTTCAGGGTTATCTAACCCAATGATTTCGTCAATTTGTATTAGCTCTAGGCCACTTGGACCTACCCAGCTTTCAATTGGGTTGTCGACAGGGACCCTTGTCATTCCTACGAGGTCCAGGTCATTCTGCAGCTGATCAATTACTCGTTGCGCCTATTCTATTAGGAGAAATCCCCTTTCCTATGCCTCTGGTGCCATAGACAGTCCCCTGTTCTGTACCAGAGCCACTACAGAAGCCTATGTTTCCTCTGTCACTCTGATTTATTCTCTATATCTGAGGGCCTCTTGAGCCGATTGTTCTATTTTTTTTTGTTTATTCATTTAGGCTCATGGCCCTGAACCTGGTCATTTTTCCGGTCAACCATCCTTTGTACCACCTCATACCAGTCCTGGGCATTTTCTGTGAAGACTTCGTCTTTGAATTTGTCGTGGGCGTACGGCCAGTAGGACGACACTTATGAAGCATGTTGCAATACCATTCCCTTTGGATCATGCTTGTGGAATTGACCCGTCGGGAATCTGAACTCGATTTGGCTCATACCTTCTTGTTTTCCTTGAGATGTATCATTTACCAAGTAGAACCCTACATGGAAAACATAGGGTATGAATGTATGTTTCTTGTCCTTGACCAGGATGGCGTTGTATCCTTGCAATACGATTTGATAGCTTATTTCTCCTATGACAAGTCGGTCTGGGACATGAGCTGGTAGGATATGTGGTGCTCCGTTGGCCCTAAACTCTCTGATGTAGGTGGCAGACATGTCCAAATACCAATGTCCTACCTTGGATACCATATTTTTTTATGCTTCTGATAGCCTTGGGCATTCCTTCTTAAAAATAATAAAATAAATTTGAGCGATGAATTCATCATAGATGAGAGAGTAGGATTTCTTATACTTGTTTTCCCATAGCACATTGAATTAGACGTGGACCGGGAGTTCAGCAACATGTCATCTCAGATTCATGTCAACGAAGACATTTCTAGCACACATGACATCGAGCAAGTATGAGTCCATGTAAAATGTTGGTGCTTCCCCTTCCTTCAACGCCTGGGCCTGCTACACACAGATGCTCGGTTTCTTGGACATTATTTCTCCCCGGTTGAAGTTGCATTCGACGATTGCAACTATGTATGCCAAAGGCATCCATGCCTCTGAAAACCTGGAGCAATATTTATCTTCGTACAATCGAAAGATGAGAGCCATCAGATAGACGTATGGCTCCCTTAAATTGGTTGTCCCATACGAGCCAGTGCTCCAGTTGGTGAACTTCTTTTCCTCCCTCCACCATGAGGCTATCACCCAGCTGGTGTCGTGGTGTTTGTAGAACTTCACCATGAAGTCTGTGTTTAGATGCTCCTCGGGGTCTCTGAGTTTGTAATACTTATGAACTTCTACTGGGAGGAAAACCCCGACACACCCGCCATTTTTATCATTGATTAGACACTTCTGTGTGTCTGTGTGGTCAATGAACCATTTAAGAACCTTTATGCAAGGAAAAATGAGGGTTCTTCTTGCTACCATATGTAGATACGACCGTCGAATGTTTGGGAACACCTGGTCGCTGAGCACCCTTATGTTTGGATCACTATGTGGAACATATTCTGGGTACTCTTCTCAGCTAATCCTGTTAAAGAGATCCCCCCAATGTGGGAGCGTCATATTGGACCCTGTGATTTCCTCTATAGATCCAAATGCCAGAGGCTGGATGAAAATCTTCTTCATTGTTATCTTAATGACAGGTTCCAGCCTCGGGGCGTATTCCAATTGTTTTGTGATCCCTGGAGAAGAGCCTTTGCCTACCTCTGGTTATTTTATCTTCAGTTCCCTCGGTGACCGTCTAGTAGTTGGATTTCTTGGAGGCATTGTTCCTACAACTTAAAATAAAATTTCAGAGAATGTGTAAAAACAAAAAACCCGATAAGAACATATAAATTATAGCCATATAAAATTTACAGACTCGAATACATACCTCTGGAGCTTGTTAAAACCTGGTTATTTTGATAATCACGGAGTTGATACACCCTTCAAGTCCCTCGTCTTGCTCCTTCGGATGCTCCAAAATTCTCTTATGCACAGAATGATTTCATTTACAACATCTCAAGAGAATTTAAATAGGGAAGATCTTACTGTGTCACATCAACCATTCAATTCGAGTTATGAGTGAAATTTTAAAAAATCTGTTGCCGAATATCTATAACTCAAATTCATCATGGGTTGATGGCGAAGGCGCGGGTGGTGATGTGGTCTATTAGTGATTTTAAATGGCCTATTTGATTAGCACACGAGGTAGAAACTAATGTGGTATTGGGTATTAATTAGCTCCTTAAATGCTCAAAATACGACCGTATCTAATGCTAAAATGTCCCATCGTGTCGCTCTCTTAGTGGGTGGATTGGGGATCGAGGGTGTGCTATGAACGATTTCATTGATAATCTCCTACAAAAAGTTACAATGCCAATCGATTTTACCATACATTGCTGACGCGACAACGCTTACTCGGAGGTGTGACTCGGACTTAGGGGCCAAGGATAAATCGAGATAGCACTAGATGTATGACCCTCTTACCTGGTAAAGACACATGGCATTGAAGACCCATGACTTAATTTGATTTTCTTAATCGGAATCGGGATTTTCCTTAAGATATTCGTTCTAAATAAAACCTTAGCTTGTCGATGCTGAAAAGTGCCCAGGATCGACTATCGGTGATAAACCTATCAAAGCGCCATTGGATCGATTCCCCTGAAAAATTCCTGATGCTGAAAATGAATCGGGGATCGGCGATTGGGAATAACTTTTAATGTGCTTAGAATATTTGTTGTGATCCTTCTAGGTTTTCCCTGATTCTAATAAGCACGTTGGGCATCAGTTGTTGGCGATGTCTTTCCGTTCTTCATTGAATCCGGTCCCATACCGTCTTTTACCGATGCCAAAGGGGAATCGTCTATCAACGATATCTTTATGCATAAACCAAAACTTCCTTTTGTCAATGCCGATGGAAATCGGCACTCGATGACTAAGGTTTTTCGAGTGGTTATTTTTCCTTCTTTGAATTCCTTCTGATGCTAACCCTGAGTGCGTTCGGTGAAGTGTTTGGTTGTCGATTCTTTATTCAGGTGTTAAGATCTTTTAGTCATGAGTTTTCATAAGTTCAAGAAAACCTGAATGCGTGATGAAAGTTATGAAAACAAGCAAAGAAAAAACATTTTTCAAAAATGAAATCGAATCAAATAGTGCAGAAGACCAAGTGGTACCCAAAAAAGAAAAAAATTGACAGAGGATTTTTAGGGTGTGTTGAGTGCTCAACAAATGGTGACTTACCGGGCGAAAGAAAAATGTTTGTTCCTACCTCGGGCTCAGCTAATGCAAAATCTGGTTAAGAACTTAACTGGTTTTTTATCAGAGCCTCTTTTATCCTTGCATTTGAAATTTCCCATTTGATGCATCTAGGCCTGCATGTGGGGTTTTCAACCTTTATTCCACCTTCATTTCCTGTAACCCTGACTAACGCCCCTTTTGACAAGAGTCGAGTAAATAATTCACTGGCCCCAGGCCATTTAGTTATCCTTATTCACTTGCTATGGTGTTTCTCCACTGTCAGCGAGCGTCCATAGCCCCGACGGAGTCACCCCGACGTCACAGACCTTGCTTCATTTCCAGTGAGAGTCCATAGCGTTGACAGAGTTATATGCATACCCTCTCCTACTTTGCACTCATTTGATATGGTTGACTTTATTTCGGCAGAATGCCCTGAGCGAGTGGGAGAGGAGGATGTCTATTATTTGCAAAATGAGATGGTTAAGGTGAATTTTTTCTAGCTTTGTCTTTGAGGTACACACAGAGTGATGCAATCCTTTCCAGCTTACCACCTTTCCCTTAAAGTTTTACCAGACCACCAGGCAGACACTTCATCATTTACCCAAGGTTGTTCATCTGCAAGTTAGATAGAAAACCCTTTAAAACAACTACAGGTCTCCCAGCGCTTCTTGTGTTGTATGCGAGCGATGACTCAGGAACAGAGTTCGTCATATCGCATGAATTGAGGTCAACCACTTTCTTGCTAAACACAATATTCAAAATCCCAGAAGTACTATAGCAAGAAACATAAACAAAAATGCATTCCACAATTAGCATTCCTAGAAACAAAACATCATGAAAACACATCCACAGACATTTTTTTTTAATGAAAATATTGTTTTAGGGCTTGGCCATTCACCGGGAGGGCGTCAGGTTCCCCCCTCAGATTTTGAAACCGATACGTGCCTACCCCAATTTTCTCGGCTACCTAAAAAGCTTCGAGCCATAGATTATGAAACTTAGAATGTTTTCCATTCAGTTAATTTGCTCTGTTTCATTTTAGGAATAAGTCTCCTACTTCAAAATTCTTCTCTTTAGCCTTATGCTTATCAAACCACCTTTTAACTATCTTTTGATGAGCTATGAATTTTTATTTTTCTTTCTCCCTTTCTTCTTCCAACATGAGGAGGGTATCAATTCTTTGTTGTATTACTGATGAGTGTTGTCCTCTACAATCCTGAGCAAGTTGAAGAGATGGAAGATACAGCCCGTTCAGGGTAAYGRCTTCATGTCTGTATACCAGGAAGTATGGGGAATTTCATATAGCTTCCTTGGGTGTTAATATATCARCCCATAAAGCGTTATGGAGTGAACTATGCCAATTCCTCTGATTTTCTGCAACTTTTTTCTTTAATATCCTCACTAGGTTCTTATTGGTTGATTCTGCCACTGTGTTCCCCTATGGATAGTATTTTGTAGAGTATCTGATTATGATTCCTTTATATAGAAAAAACTCTCTTAGTAGGGTGGAAAAAAAGTAAGCAACATTATCAAAATCAAGGACGGGGGGCACACCAAACCTTGTGAACATCTATTGTTCTATGAATTGGATCACCACCTTTTTGTTTACATGATTCAGAGGGATAGCCTATGCCCATTTCGTGAAATAGTTTGTGGTGGCTAGTATGTATCTATGTTGTTTTGAAGAACTTGGTGTAATTTCTCCTATGATATCTAACCCCGATTGCTCGAATGGCCTGGAAACAACCACAGCTTGGAGAGAGACAACTACTCTCTTTTCCCTCCCTGCACTTATTTGACAAGTTTTGCAGTTCCTAGCATATGTGTGAGCGTCCTTGAACAGAGTAGGTGAATAATAGCTGGCTCTCAATATTTTATGAGTAGTGGTGTTTCCTGCAAAATTTCCACTTGTAGGACCATCATGGAGCTCCTTCATAACTTTGTCTGCATATTCATGTTCGACACATATTAAAAGTAACCCATCATAATTAACATAGAAGAGAACTGAATTGATGAGGCGATATTGTGTTGGTTTTAACCTAAGGGCTCTCCTTTCCCTAGGATTCAGGTTTTCTGGGCAAGTCCCATGATGCAAGAGATAAGTAAATTTCTCATACCAAGACTATTTCTCTGGAGAGACATATGAAGCTTCACCACACCATAATTTCAATTCATTCTCCCACCCGGGGTCTTCATTTACTTAGTCCTGGGCTTCAGCTTCCAATTTTCATAACCCTTGTCCCTTAACCAGTTTAGAAATTTCTGTATCTAGATCAAATTCTTGGACTATTTCCATCCAGTTTCCTCTTCTTTCCCCCATCTCATGTTGAGTGAATAGAGAAAGGACCACATGGTGAGGCACAAAGACATTGGTATGGTTTTTTAGGATGTAAGATCTAAAGTGTTTCACTTCCTTGTATACTACATAAGTCTTCTTGTATATAGCAGGGTAATTTAGTTTTTCCCCTTGAAGATTAGTGCTCATAAATGATATTGGGGCCTCATTGTTGTCATCATCCTTCTGAGTCAGAAATGCAGCTAACAATTGGTCGGAGGCAAAATTATAGAGGAAGAAATATTTGCTAAAATTGGGACTTCACAAYACTGGGGCTTGGGATATTACATCCTTAATATTGTTGAAATCAMTTTTTATTTCATCATCCCACTTAAATTCGGCATATTTACGGATCATTCTTTGTAAGGGCTTGAGAGTTTCATCCAAATCTGGGGTGAATTTCCTCACAAAATTAGTTTTCTAAAGAAAKATTGCATAGCCTTTTTGTTSTGGGMTAATGGAAGTTGAGCTATATCTCTAATCCATTYTGGGTCTATGTGAATCCCTGCTTGAGATATAATGTGGCCTARCAACTTACCTTCCTCAACACCAAAAATATTTTTCTTAGGGTTTAAGGATATACCGTATTTCCTACACCTTTCTAAAATATGGGTTAAATGTTGGACGTGATCTTCTCAGTTCTTTGAATACACAATCACATCATCCAAATAGACTACTACACATTTTTTGATTAGTCCCTGAAAYGCTACATCCATGGCCCTTTGGAAGGTCTCCCCTGCATTAATTAACCCAAAGGGCATGCGTTTATAAGTGAAGGTTCCCCACTTGGTTTAGAAGGTAGTCTTCAAACGGTCTTCCTCTGAAACTAGAACTTGGTTGTAACTTGAAAAATTGTCCAGTAGGGAGAAAATATTTGAGCCAAACACGGTATGGAAGAGTTTCTCCATTGGTGGGACTGGGTAGTTTTCCTTTTCTGAAGCTCTATTGAGGTTCATAAAATCTACACATATGCGGATCTCCCCAGACTTTTTTCTCACAGGAACCAAATTTTCTACCCATGTAGAGTGTCTAACCTGGAAGATAATCTTAGCAACCAAATTTTCTACCCATGCTTCATAGTCTTCTAAAGGTCATAGCCTTGAGGCAACGGTGGCCATAGAATCAACAAGAGTGTTCTTTGTTCTGGGGATCACTGTGATGTTGAAGGCTTCAAAATGTTCTATTAGTCTGTGCACTTCCTGTTGGTATTTCCTCAGGTGGGGAGAGTTTCAATGTAAAGCGTTCCTTACTTGTCTAATGATGATTTCAAAATCTCCAAAAACTTTCAATTTTTTAATGTTTAATTCTATGTCTTTCTTCAGCCCTTGTACTAGAGATTCATACTCGACTGTGTTGTCTATGCATTCAAATTCTAGTCTACATGACAGGAAACTTCATTTACCTTTTGGGTCAATGAGGATGCACACTGCCCCTAACCCTTCTTGTGATTTAGATCCATCGAATCATAAGGTCCACATTTGTGAGCAAACACTGTCAGCTTCCCTTTTTATACCATTTTCCTCCTTTCTTCCTATTTGTTCCATGATTTCTAACATTGGTTATTGACAGAAGAGGGTTTTCCCCGCCTTTGTTTGCAAATTTTCTTAAAAACGTATTTTAGACTTTTGAGTAAGAGGGAAATCAGATGAGAGGGGGGGAGAAATTCCCGAAATTGGAGTCATGGGAATAATTTCCTAGCATGAGGAAATGTGTCGATGAGGGTTCGTTAAGGGTTTCTAAGTCCGTGACAATATGTTTCGGATATCTTTCCCTATCGATCCTAATCATATTTGGGTGTCCTTTTAATGGCAACCAAAGGTGAGCCCAATCTGTACTCAAGTATATGTTTAACTTCTCAGACCAATCTCGACTTAGTAGCAATCCATAAGATTTTGGGATATCTACTACAATGATTTCAATTACTTGAACAAATTTGGGGCGTGTCGCTATTCTGATCATTACATATTTGATCTCTCCCATAAACTTCACCTGGGTTCTGTCCAGTTGTATTACATGTTTATCACTTTTGAGAGGAATTGTGTTTAATGTTTTGCAAATGGACAATGGCATAACATTAGAGGATGCTCTTGAGTCAACCAAACAATTATGGAGGTTTTTGTTGAAGACTTTAAATGTCAAAAGGAATGGTGGGACAAAAGGTTTTCCCTTTTTATATTCAGAGCAAGCATTCACAGTTGGTTTATTCCTTAGATCTGTGGGGGTTAGCTTTTATCCTTGCTCGGTGCTTTTTGTAGGATTTTCTACTTATTTCAATGCTTGTAACAAAAAGTCATTTTGTTGAGGGATTTTACACATGTCCATGACCGATATATTTGCCTTCAACTTTTTCAAGTCTTCTACTATGTTGTAGTCTAGATTGGGAGATTCTTGTGCATGGATGTTTATAGTATTTCTTCGAGGAACAAAAGGTTCTTTCAGGTGATCAAGATCTGGTTTTCCCATCCTTCGTGTTTGCACAACCAAGTTCGTTTGAGACAGGTTGACCCCTACTTCATGTTTTCACAGCCAAGACTTTTGTGGGTGGTTCTTGAACCTAAAATAGGTCATTAG
>JASDQU010313430.1:11443-24932 GCA_032191745.1 Picea mariana | reverse complement strand
AGATAATAAGCCTCTTCGAGGGGGCAACCTCCTTTTACCCCACTTAAATGTTCAAGTACAAGATGATTCAAAATGAAAATGTCTCCTTGGTATATATAGGAGACTAGGAGGTTTTAATGGCCTAAAGCCGACATAAATAAAATAACATTACTAATCTAAATCACAACTAATGTCCGAAAGCCAACATAAATAAAATAACATTACTAATCTAATATGCCCCAATTAAGTGGTAATGAGCCAATATTATGGCTTAACATTTTTCCTTTTAGCCACTCCATTCTGTTGTGGAGTATACCTAGTTGTTGCTTGCATGATGATGCCTTGAGATTTGCAGTAGTTTGCAAATTCTCTGGAGTTGTATTCTCCTCCTCCATCTAACTTGAGTGCTTTGATGTATTTGTCACTCTGTTTTTCATCTTGTGCCTTGAATTCTTTGAATTTTTCAAAAGTTTCAGACTTGTGTCTGAGAAAATAGATCCATATTTTTCTGCTGAAATCATCAATAAACGTTAAAAAGTAAAAACTACCACCTATTGACTCTGTTTGCATTGGTACACATAGGTCAGTGTGAACAAGTTCAAGATGTTGTTTGGCTTGATTGGAAGACTGTGGAAAACTAGTTCTCTTATGTTTTCCAAGTATGTAAGACTCACATGGGGGAATTTGCTCTTTAAAGATAGGTAGACATTTGACCATGGAGTTTTTCTGAAGAAAACTTAGTCTCTGGAATGATAGATGTCCAAATCTAGTGTGCCAAACCATTGTTTCATTCATGGTTGATGCACTTTGTGCATAAGGTTGACTCGGATTTGCAGCTCTGAGGGTAAGGGGAAACATTTTATTTGGAGTCATATGGATTTCAGAAATCAATTTTCTGCTGGGGTATTTGTCATATATTTTGCAAGATGCTCCCTCGAAAAGTACCTTATAGCCATGTTCAATGAGCTATCCTACACTTAACAAATTATGTTTCAAATCTGGAACATGATAGACATTGTTTATGTCTTTCTTTACATTCTGTTTAGTAAGAATAGGAACAGTTCATTTTCCTTGAACTTTGACTAAATAATCATTTCCAAGTGTAATATCAGATGAGATTGAAGAATCAATGCATGAAAGTAAATCTTTGTTACCTGTCATGTGATTGTTGCATCCACTGTCCAGCAACCAAAGATCTTTAGGTTGTTCTTCAGTTTTGTGGCATGAGAGAAACATACCTCTTGAGGTGTCTCCCATATGATTTGACACATGTGCTCTACCTGAGAGCTGATCTGCTTGTTTCTTCCTTCATTCAGATTCATAGTTCCCATACTTTTTGCAATAATAGCATTGTATGCTTGTTTTGTCATTTGATCTTCTCCCTCTGCCTCTTTGAGGCTGAAAATTCTGATGTTGATTTTGTTGCTGATGTCTTTGACCTTGGAAATTTTGATTTGGATATTGTTGTCTGTTACCTCCACTTGAGTGAGGGTTACTTTGATTACTTCCTCTTCCTTGGTAACCTCTGCTTCTTCCTTTGCCTTTCCCTCTGCTGAAGGAGAATTGAGTTTTGAAAGCATTGGAGATTGACTCATCTGTGAGATGGAGTCTGGTCTCATGTGTCACCAGAGAACCAATTAGTTTTTCTGTTGAAAATCTTGACAGATCCTTGGATTCAAGGATTGTTGTTACAACCATTTCGAATTTCTTGGGTAAACTTCTGAGAATTTTCTCAACAATTCGTTGATCAGTGATGGTTTCGCCATTCAATCTGATCTGGTTCATGATTCCCATGACTCTGGTCATGAACTGATCCACATTTTCGAACTCTGTCATCCTTAGAGTCTCGAATTGCATTCTCAAGGTCTGTAGTTTGACTGTTTTGACCTTGTCATTTCCTTGGTAGGAAGATTTAAGAATGTCCCAGGCCTGTTTTGAAGTGCCAGCGCCTGTGATTTTTGAAAAAATCGAATCATCCATAGAATTTTGAATCCAGAATTTCGCTTTATTTTATTTGTTTCTTTGAGTTGCCTGAGCAATTCACTGTGGATTTGTCATGGCAGCAAGGGCTATTGGATCTGGTTCCACATATCCAAGATCCACTGGTTCCTAGCACTCTTTTGCTTGCAAGAACAACCTCATTCGTAGAGACCAAAACTCATAATTCTTTCCCAGAAGAATCGGACCTTGAGATGGTCCTAAATTGCTAGACGACGCCATATAAAAGATTTGTAGAGAAAAAAATAGAGGGAAATTTCGTATTTACCTGTCTCTTTTACTGAAACCAGGTCTGCTGATGTCTGCAATGATTTCGGAACTCTGCGTTTAAATTTCGCGAGTTCTTGGTTTCGCGATTCTCCAATCGCCGAAACGTCGATTTGTCGATGGCCGAAAGGAGCTTATCGGGCTTGAATTGGCCCTTAGTCTCCTTGTAATGTGACCATGTGCCTTTCTTTTAAAGCGCTATGGGTTGTTCCCGTTTTTGCCTTTCAAAATGCTGAAATGCGAAAAATCGCCTTTGGACTTTTCAACGGTCCAGATGATGCTGAGATCCGACGATTCAGATCTTGTCGGGGTATCGTGAATTGGGACTTCGCGAGTTCTGATGATGAGCTCTTCCTCCTCGTTTCCCCGATCTCCGAGTTGTCGAAATGGCAAAATGATTTCAAAGATCAACGATCCACGTTGATTTGAGGTCAACGACCCAGATTATGTCGGAGATTCGTGTATCACGATTTCACGACTTAAATGCATGACCTCTTGGTCTGTCGATTCCCAAAATGCCGATGGCCCTTTCTTTTTGGGACTTTTCCCGAGTCCTTGGATATATGACACACGTCCCTTTACGATGGACGGTCCTCGTTGTTTCACGATTTTGCGACTTGCAACTTCAAAAGTTCTGTCAACTTGAAACCCCGGATGCCAAAACGCCGACTGTCTCCTCGATGTTCTCCACGTGTCCGAACAAGTGGACGGATGAGACTTTATCGCTATTTTGCGTATCGAGATTTCACGAGTTTCGAAGTCTTGTTGCGACGGTCTTTCAAAACTGCGAAGTCCAAATTGCCGATGTGACGATGCTTTGATCTGCGGCCACCTGTCCTCTGAGATGGACGGCTGACAAGTCCTCACAGGATTTCGCGATATCGCGTATCGGAGTTTTGGAGTGTAATCGTTTGCACGTCCAACTCACGATTACCGATTTTGTGATGAGATAAGATCAACAACTCACGATCTTTCTCGATCCAACAGTCCAGAATGACTCATGATTTCGCGATTCTCGAATTCTCACGACAAACTTCTGACCTTTACACCTGCGAGTCATGAAATGCCGAGATCTTGCCACGTGTTTCTTGATGGATGGTCCAGATGAAGTCGGGACTTCACAAGTCAAAAATTCTCCGGTGTGCTCCAAACGACTAAATGTCATGCACCTTCTTGCTGATTTAACGGTTGTCGGGCCTTTGTGCAAGATCTGACGGCTGAAATGCTTTCGCCTTTTTTGCGCTCTCCTTGTCCCTTCTGAACTGGTTTCCCGTTTCGGATCCGTTCGCAAGATGAATCTTATGGCCACAATGGTTGTTCCTTGCGTGTTTGAAGTGATCTTTGCTGAATTTGACGAAATTTTCTCCTGTGGAAGAAAAATTTGTAAATCTTTCAAAGGATTTGAAAGAATTTTACGAATTCTTTGTTCACTGCTTCAATCATTGACGGTTTTGAAGAATTCCTGCAATTCTTTAAACATTTCTTCTTTCTTTAACAATGTTCCACGAATTTGAACAAATGTCTGTGAAATCTTCATTGATTCTACCTTCTGCAGGAATCTTTAACGAAGTGAACGAATTCTTCGAGTTCTCGCCTCCTGCAGCTCTTCTTCGTCAATCTTTGACGATTCTTTGAAAATATTACAAGAATCTTTAAAGTTTCTTCTTTCTCGGTCTTTGCTTCCTCGTTCTTTCAAGCGTAGTATGCTCTACAACCTCTGCAAGCTTCCTACGTTGATCTTTGAGCGTATGACGGTTTGCTTCCTCGTGGAATTTTCCTTCGAGGATGTTTCGAGAGTATGACGAACAACTCTCCAATCCTTGTGAAAAAGACTGTGTCAAATGCTTCTCGAGATCCATGTAAGCTCTGTGCTGTGAGGATCATGTTGCTCTTCGGATTGTGTGAAGAGGCTTACTACTGAAGCTCTGATACCATGATAAATTGTGAAGCAAAGAGAAATGCAGAGAGAAAAGAATAGAACAGTCTATTGGAATGTATGAAGAACTGAAGAAGTTAAGAAGTACAATGAAATGGGAGATGGCTGAGCTAAATAGGCTCAAGCAAGACAAAAATAGAAAGTACAACTGTCCAGTACAGCTGGCAGTGTACAGTAAGACTGTTGAGGTTATGTTATATTTAACAATATTCTTGATATTTGTGCGCTTTATTTCGATGTCCATGTTAACTTATCCCTTACAATGGGTATCATTCTTGGAACACAGAAAATGCTTACAACTTTCAGGGGCTCTACTTTTCAAAAAGGCATTCTAAATGCGGATTTGGCCGAGACAGACCCGTCGAACAGCAGATCTGCTGTCTTGTACTTATCGCTTCCTGAATCGGGAGGATCTTCTTTGGAAAAGAGGCCTCTCTCACTTCATGTGTTAGTTTTTTTCTTCTTAAAGCATTCTCCTTCGGAGGGCAGTATGAAGAATATGACTGAATCTGAATCCTCTCACGCTCCCCATCTTTAATAACTTAATCGTTTAGGACACACCCCCACTAGTGGACATATACACCATGATTTTCGGAAGCCCTTCATACTCAACGGTTGGGTATGGAAAAGAACCCAATTTATTCCATTTAGTTTGCAAAACCATTGATGAGAAATAATGCATGAAAAGGACCGAGTATCTAACCAAATATAAAATTTCATACCTGGCACCGTAACAAGAGTTGATTGAAGCATGCTTGGCTGCAAAACCAACCTCCTGCTCATATAGAACCATAGTCCAGCTAATAGAATGATTCAGCAGAGAGATCCGGATCTTTACGTTTATGACTTTTGACCATGCAGATGTGCTGCAATGCACTAGCGTTCAAATTAGGAGCTCTGAACAGCTGAAGTACCCGATGAAAGCTTCAAGAGAGAGTTCGTTTGCACCCTTCACAATCCACTTCATTAGGGGAGAGATCCTCTAAAATCACTTCTCTTTTTCCTTTTTCTGTTTTTTATTTATTTGGTTTCTATAGAAAGTCCAATAGAAAGTCTAATGATTAAGAACATGTATTTCCTCTTTAGAGTTATATTGCTCAAATCTAAAATAGGGTATTTATACCTCCATAAAATTTTAACAGTAAAATCTATAAATAGATACTTTATTTGTGTTATTCTTACAATATTGTGTTTATAATCTCTTAAAATGTGACATCCATGATAAAACAAATATCTAAACATGATAAAATTCGAATGCCTACATATATAGATAGATAGAAATAAACAATGTAGACCTCAGGTTAAACTCAACTGAGGTAGTAAATTGCATCAAGATAGTATAGTTTCATGTATGCAATTGTGTGGAGGTGTTGTGGGTTCAAGGATGCTTTCACCTTCCAAATCTATGTCATTTAAGGATGCATTAAAAAGAAACTCTACCACTGCAAATGATTCAAAGGATTCTCCTATTCATAGTGCTTATATAGAAGAGGACAATGAAGAGTGCCAATGATGGAGATTAGCCACGTGGAGGTAACCTATCTACACTCATTATATAAAAAATATTCACTTAGTGGGTATTATCCTTCTACATCAACATTGTCTGAGTAAATTCATTCAACTTGGACCAGGAAATGAGAGATCTCTTGTTAGGACATAACCCCCTAACCTCTCATGTAGGTAGAATAATATATTTCCATGTAATAAAGGCCGATACT
Source organism: Picea mariana (assembly GCA_032191745.1). Taxonomy (NCBI): domain Eukaryota; kingdom Viridiplantae; phylum Streptophyta; class Pinopsida; order Pinales; family Pinaceae; genus Picea; species Picea mariana. The sequence goes on along the minus strand of JASDQU010313430.1, from coordinate 19,034 downwards.
TGTTAATAAGACATATTTAATAAATATGAACAAGTCAACGTAAGAAGACCTAATAGAAGCTTCCGGTTTTAGAAATATATTCTCCTAGAATGTCCTTTAGAAGATATAATTATTATAAATAAGAGTAGAAGGTATGTAAGGGTCTTGTCTTGAGAATTATTGTAATAGAGCTATGCTGTGCTCAAGGTTTCCCCCTCGAAGAGGCAAGTGAACATCATTTTTTATCAATAAAGGTATTATTTTGGTGTTGTGGCTCCATTTACTTTGTTGTTCCACTGTTATTATCTACAATATTTCTATATTTTGTTGTTGAATCCGCTTTTATTCACTACAATATTTATTCTTATGCGATTATAATAGATTTGGTACCTAACAACTTGTATCAAAGCACCTTTCTTGGCATAAAATGTGGGTACTTTTTTGTTCCGGGTAGAGACATATTCGAGCATCTTAAATCTACAAAGATTTTTTGTTCAATGCATAAATCCACATTTGGAGAAGAATACACATAGGAACTACATGTGGTACCTAAGCTCATATTTTTGGCCACCCTTGTACCCCCTATTGGTACCCCTTCGAGTGGTAGCATATCAGAAAGCACCTATATACAGATTGGCCTAGATATCCTGAAGCCCTCTATAGGTAAGCCGATCTAACGCCTTATTTCTATAGTTCCACCGAGAACAACACTCGAGAAAATTCTCTCTAGTACCTGGGTAATCAAGTAGTATGGCTAAGGGTATGGTTTATTCTCCTTAGTTGGTTCCTTGAGATATTGGGACAAGTACTACTATTCGACCTGCACGTATATTAGAGAGCTATAACACAGGGAAAACCCTTATATTTAGAAACCTTAAAAAGAACAAAACCCAATCCTCGGATGAAAACAACACAGAAAGGAAATCAACAACATTTCTCCTGTTCAACATTGGGGCCTTTCGACACTTCTTTTTTCCTATTAAGAATTTGGGAATTTCGTCAGTGTAGTATTATTTAGGTCGGAGTATAACTCCACAGGAGTAAAAAAAAAAAAGAAGTCCGGGTCCTACACGCCCCATTATTTGAGACCTATCCCATTGGATTCTTCTCTTTGATCTGATCATAGTGGTACCTATTGTTATCACACAATTTGTACTTTGATCAAATGAAAGGGTAAACATCCATGATTTACTAGTAGTTTTGATGATCACTAGTGACTTCCATGATACATGTGAAGACTTCAATGGTTCATGCTATACCTTCCACAATTATCTTCATATATTCCTATCATACATTTCCATGTCATGTAGACTATTTCACCATTACAACTAGGGTATAAATTTTATGGTCACTCCTACTCATCAAGTGAATTTTTTATGACTGGTTCTTTTAAAAATTCCCTTTACATGATGTTTTATATTTGTTTTTTCCTATTATTTTACTACAGAATTGCATTTAACATAGTATCATGAAACTGTAAAGGTTTATATAAAATACTTGATATTCCCTACATCATTTGGAATGCAACACCATTAAAAACATAGAAAGAAAAGAAAAATATTTAAATATTTAAGATTCTTCTTTGCTTAACATCTTTCCAAACTTCATTCCCTATCCCATTCCACCATTGATGATTCAATACTTGTTACCGACAATCACATCAAGGAATTTAATGTGGGCAATGAGGGTTTTGTTCTTCATACATCCTTTATTATGTTTTGTCTTGAGAATCCTCTCTCACATGTCACTGTACTTGTAGGTATAGTAACTATTTGTTTTCATAGCCTCAACATGTTCGGAAAATTTGTATGTAACTCGATGGTGCAAGAAATCCTCCAAGTATATTTCATGAATCACCCATTAAAATTAGCATGAAGAGTATCAACAAATGAATAAAACTCTTTTAAACAAGCTTCACCATAAAATAACATTTTGTTTTATTCCCTCTCCCATATATTATGTCCTAGGTGTTGGAAAAAAAATTTAATCTAACACTTTGAATTCTCTTATATTCCTTGAACATCCTATACATAATGACGAGCTCTAAAAAGCCTTCAAGATTTGAAAAAAATAAGATCAAGGAATCCTCCATTAAAACTCTCTACAATAGCTTGAACATATTCTTTTCCAAGTTGTTTGCAATCTATAGTCAACCATCAACTAAATATTTCCATTATTTATTTTGTGTACCAATACAATCACCATATTCGTGTGGAATTGCTACAAATCACAATTCCTACCTATGAGAAAGTCCCTCTTTATGAATAATTTCTAGATAATGAAATTTAAAGGAATATAAAAAAGTTAGATAAGTAACATGTTCCATCTAAAAATATGTCACTTCTTAAAATCCACATTTTTAAAGTGTTTCTAATAACATATACGGTTTCCCATAGAAAGGTAACATCAATATACTCTTCCTGGAATTTATTATTTAAATTGTTTAGTTCACACATTAATTTTTTGAGTGTATGCAAACAAAATTAAATTGAAAACATTATTTCCTTATCATACCTTGAGTCCTTCCTTTCATTTTTTCACAAATTCAATATGAGAGGAATCGATACAAGAAACATTTCAATGACTTTTCCTCTTGAGATCCATATAACTCCATGGATTCGAAGAGCCTTAAGAGTTTTAAGTTGCATGACCAATACTTTGTCTAGTTTTTTTAGTAGAAATTTTCACCCAGGAATATACCTTATTTCCTCTTTCTTAAAAAATAATAATCAAGGTACTCTTTTGGAAGCATTTGATGCCACTAAAACTTCATGGTGAACAATACAATAAATACCTACAAAAATATGTATATCATTTTTCAACAAAGTAATCAAGACAATTTCATTACCAGCCATTGATGAAGCACCATCGATGAAAATTACTATCAAACATTTTTTTGAAAGGCCTTTTGCTTCCTTCAAATTATTAATTGCATCATATATATTTTTTTCCTCTTCCACCAAAAACATTTATGAGGTTTAAAAACTATGAAATTGGAGGCCCCAACTCTCTTGAGCCTGGAAATGTGGCTTAAACCACAATATGTTTCTCTAAAATATATTCTATACTTTCATATAGCATCAATAAAAATAAAGGACTATCCTACAATCTTGCAATTTGTACATGTTCAAGATACTCAAATTTAAGAAAATTCAAGTCTTTTACAGCGATGTGATTTGTATTTGATGTTTAATATTTATTCTTTAGTACATTTCATGTCTATAAGGACGTTGAAAACAAGAAAAGGAATTCATATTTTTGGATTGGTAAATATTCTTGCACAACCAAATAAACTAATTTCATCGTTGCAAGGACTCTTTGTTTTGTTCCTATCATCGATGCATGCTTTGTGTTATGCAATAGTTTTTTTTATTTCCTCTCTTTTCCATACATCCATTTTGCTTGTAAAAGTTTATCGATTCTTGAATTGGAATAAACAACTAGTGAATAATGTTACATGGAAGAGAAACCAGTGGAAATCCTAGATGGTCTAGCTATCTTATTTGTTTCATAATATATGCATTTCATAATTGTTTTTCCTTCATGTTTTTGTCTCTGTCAAGCATTAATTGGTTTTTCCTAGTTTTCCATTCCTCATGAAAATCTAATTTTACTTTCAGTTTTATTTTCCTTTAAGTGATAGGTTCTTCACCTTGAAATTATTCAACACATTCTTTATTATACCCCAATATATCTAAGTCTTCATTCAAATCAAAATTGTGCTCCTCTTTATTTGGTGATAAAACTTGTGATATACTACACCATCAAAAAAACTTCCTGATGGAACATTGGTTCTTTTTCATTAAGACGTTTTTCAAATATATATATATATATATATATATATATATATATGAATTATGTAGGTGGTTGAACTTGGGAACCATGCATAATTCCCATTCTTTTCCTTCCTCTCGTCCTGTAGGTTTCCATTATTTTCTGCAGTTGTGACTTTCCTTTTATCAATGATGAATCAACTTTCTAATTCTCTGTTTGATTTAAAATTGAATATGGTTTCTTATCTTGGAGTCTCACACCATGTAGCCTATTTTGCTTTGACTCGACTAACAATTGAAAGACATTTTTTTTGATATTTTCTTCCCTATCACACCATATAGTTTGGTTTTCTTTGACATGATTCTTCCTTGTATTCATAATCTGATCAAAACCTTTTCCTTATATAAAATATTTATTTTCAATTATATCTTTCCAAAAACCTTGTTTGAAATACAAATTTCATAAATGCTCTCTTTCCAAGGAATTAGTAAAGAAATTAATATTCTGCAGATCCAAACTTTCATCTTCGCTAGATTTAGTGAAGACCTACCACTTCATAATAAGAATACCATAATTTTAATTCTTTCTTTTCAATAAAAATTAATATAAATTTTTCCTTACTTTTTCTAATATACTCTTTAATATATAAGTGAAAGAATACTAAAATACTAGCATAAATTTCCAGTATAATTTCATTAATGTCAACCTCCCCTTTTTATCACCATTTATCACACCAATTATGTATCATAATTTCCATCCGTTCCTTCTTACCATATAACATTTTGGTTTTATGAGAAATATCAAATAATTAAAACAATCTTGAAAATTAAGAGCTTGAAAGGAAATAATCACAAATGGAAACCTTCAATTTCTTCTTCAATGCTATGCAAAAAATAATTGGTGGTTTATGACATTAATTTCCATCTGTTAATTATTACTATAAATCTTCATAATTTTTTTGAGTTTTTAAACCTCTCCTTATCCAATATATGCATTGCATTTGTGGACATCAGTTAAATAAATAAATAATATCAATATTAATCCTAAAAACAGTATAAAATCTTATTATCTCCATAATTGTTTTACTCAATACTTCAGCCACAAAAAAATAAAAATAAAATTTAAACAGGGATAAAGGGATACCTTGCCTCAACTCCCATCTCAATTTGGAGAAATTTGAAACAACCCCATTAAAAAGGATGGAAAATGTAACTAAAGACATACATCTCATTTCCAAATTCACCACTAGTAAACAAAACCTACACAAAGAATCATCGATCTTAAATATAACTATATAGACCTGCCGTAAGCCTTTGATAAAGCCAATTTTACCACCACTGATAGACATTTTTTTGTCTTTATTATATGAAGACCTTATTGTGCTATCCCTATAAATTCATGGATCTATCTTCCAATTAAAACACAAAAATTTTCTTTTCGTATGATTGTTGAAAAAACCCACTCCATTCTAATTGCTACAACCTTTACTATGATCTTATATACAATTATATAGAAATCGGTTTGAACTCATCATATGTCTTTGTATTGTCCTTATTAGGGATTAATGCAAAGAAGATGGAATTGAAAGAAACTACAAATTTACCATTCCACTACACTTCTATCAAGATTCATGTTAGATCATCATCCACTAGATAATATAAAACAATAAAAAGTTTAATATTGCAAGATTTGAGGTTAGGGATTTTATTAGTTTTCAAAGAATCCAAAACTATTCATAATTCCTTGTTTGTGATTTCCTCCATCAACATTTGATTTTCTTCCTATGTGACAAAATTGGGAAAATGTCTGGACAATTTCAAGATTTAAGCTATGCAATGCCTTTTAGGTTCTTGATAAATAGATTGAAAATGGTTTAGATTAATAGTTTGAATATCAAATAGTTTACTTATTGACATCTTCTATTAATTTTTTACTTCTCAAATGGTGTTGACCCTCTTACTTTGATTTGCATATTGGTCAAAGAGTATTGTATTTTCATATCATTTCTCCAGTCATATAGACTTGCTCTTCATCCTCTAGTTTGATTACCTCATATTTATCCATTTTATTCTTTAGTTTTCTAAAACCTTTACCCTCTATTGCCCCCACTCATTGAAAACACCTTCAACATTCTAATCATACAACTTAACAATCTCACCCTCCACTACATTCAAGTATTTCTCTAGATAAATTTTCCTTTCTATTTCCCACAAAAACACAACCTCCTTTGTCTTCTTTGAATATGATGTGAATTGAAAGTTATATTACTATCAACACCTTTCATCAAAATTCCTTCATTTTGTTCCAACTAGATCTTGAAATTCCTCTTTCTTAATCCAACTAGGATTAAATTTGAATGGACTTGGATGCTTTCATTTATGCTTCTCCATCTAAATTAAAATAGGAGCATGATCACATCCCCCTACCAACTCCACCAATGACCTTATCATATCAATTCCAACTAGAAGTATTTCACACACACTAAAAACCTGTACAAATGCATTGAGATTGCATCTCCACTTAACCAATTAGTTTTCCAAGTAGGAATGAGTATAAATGATTCCATATCCACTAATTATGTATATTAAGTCTTCTATTTGAACTAATTACCATGCCTATAAACTCTAGCAATCTATCCCCATACTTTTGAGTAGTTTCGGGTGAAGTTTAGATCACCACCAATAACAACTCTTTCATCCTTTATGTAGGAAAAAGAGAAAAATTATCTTAGAAACCCTATCACTCATCACATGATACATATACATTTACCACATAGAACCTCCTATCTAACTCCTCAATCATGAAATCTATCCAAACACTTGAGTAAAGTACAAAAAAATTTAGCAAAGAAATAGATTCTCTCCATCTAGTTAGAAACCCCCAAATAATAAGAACATCTAAATATATGAACTCTTTGGGTTTTAGGATATGTCATGATCCCATAATCATCTTTTGGTCATCCCACATAGTTACCTAGATGCAAATTATGTCTAGATAGTGAAGTTAAATTAAATGAGTTAGGGACATTGTTTTGGAGGTATTGGAAACAACTTAAATATTTGTGGATAAAATAATCACGGTCCAGCCTCGAAAGGAATTTATGCCAGTCTATGGACTCTCCTTATCAAATTTTCTTCCCTTGTTCAATGTCCTTTAACAATTTTTGTTGAGAGTGATGGCATAGTAACTTTCTTCCCATAGAAGGAATCACTGCCTCTTTAACAATATCAATACCAAGGCCATCTTCCCTCACTTTACCCCTGGCATACCAACCCCTTCCCAGGTCTTAAAAAATATCTATCAAATGCAATAGAATCCATGTTACCATCATCCTATCTCAGGGTTGAGTCAACTGCATTTTCCATAGAAAACTCTCTATAATAATTCATAGATAGGGAGGATGGACACATATTCTCCTTCCCAAAAACTATGATAAGTGTCTTAGGAAAGGGTTTTGTCCCCATAACCTACTTCCTAATCCATTTTATTCCCTTAAGATGAGTGACCATATCAAAGGGAGTCAGATATTCCTCCATTCTTGTTACTATCAAATTATCCAAATGTGAAGATGAAATAATCACAAAATAAACAACATGATACTGACCAAGGATAGAATTTACTTCCTTAATTGATGACCTCAATTTTGGATTTGGTTGATGGGATTCTGACATGTAAACCAATTGACCTTGTGTAACATCCCGCTCTGGCGCACTTACCTAACTTATTCTTTGAGGACACTTTCTCGCAAGTGATCTGGATTTATATGATAAAACTTTTCTTTCATTATGATGCATTGAGTTATATGACAGGATGTTTTTACTACCTTGGTGTAGACAGG
>JASDQU010313430.1:0-11343 GCA_032191745.1 Picea mariana | reverse complement strand
GTTAAGTGTCTGCGTTGTGCACCTCTGCCTAGGGTTGTGTTGTGATAGTTCTCGTTTAGGCGTTCAGCGTTCTTGTGCTGAACCCAGTGTTGAGTCTTGTCGTTAGTCGATTGGCCTTGTAGAGTTAAGCATGATGTTACGTCCACACACGCACACCCACCGTAACAAAAAAAAAAAAATAATTTGCACCTATTTTAGAATAGTTGTCGTAACGAGGCGGTTCGTTACACCTTGGGTAGAAGGAAAATTCTCTATCTCCATTATATCGACTATACCATGATTACACAAAAGATATTCACCTGAGCTCCTTACCTTATCTCCTTTCAACTTAGAGCTCCTAGATTTTGTGATTTGTAACTCTTCTTGAACCTTAATCCTAAGCTTTCCCTTGAAATTATTCTCCTTTTTCCTAACATTTTTATTCCATGCTTTATTTTTAAAATACTACAAACATTCCATTCCTATGTGGTCATGAATATAAAACTACAAACATTGAAATGGGATATTGACATGATTCAGGATCCGTGAGTAAACCAATTCTCCAACCACTATCCCAATCCATTCAACTAATCCTTCACTAATATCCACTTCAACTAGGACTCGATCTGCTATCCTAAACATGTTGTATTTGAAATAAAGATTCACCTACAAGGACTGGTCAAGGTTATTACCTATATCCCATAGGACCATTTTTTACTAGATCTCCATCGGTAGCCCTAGAATATTGATCCATACAGGAATCCCCCTCGAAAAATCCATTCTTGGATCTAGACAAGATGACTAGGTTCTCACAGTTACATATGTTGATCCCCAAATCCAATTACCATCAAATATATTTGAATCTCCCTATGAACCAAAGAGGAAACCTATCCATATTTTAGTCAGTAGATGAAAAGATGGTCCATAACCAAAGAGAGGGAATCAATACTTCGTTGATAATGAATTTAGGATCTACCTACAAACATGTCTACTATGGAACATCGAATTAATCCTTTTCCAGTACAATACATGACCTTCTCCAATTTGAGGTCCTCTCCTAAATCATATGGAATTATGAATGTACCTTTTTTTAACCACCTATGTAGGATGCTTTAATGCTCTCCTCGTAGAAGAAACCTAATTCTAATCAGTAAACCTCTTTTCACAACAAAAAATTCTAGGTCTAGACATTGTCCCATGAAGCCAACCTCTTGGACACACTCTTCTAAGTCTACACTAGCCTGACCCTTCAATAGAGAAATATCCATACCTTCTACCACTTGATTTGCCACACTAACCAAGCCTTGAAACATGAAACAACTTCTAAAATTCCATAGACCGACTATCCTTAACACCTCGAATAAGGATTTTATTATAAATACTTGTTCCCCTTCCACTATCCTTGATCCATGACCCTTATATCCACACTTTGATCCACCAATATACTCTGATTTTACATCTATACTATAGTCTTAACTCCACCAAAGCTATCCACTTCTAAACCCTTTATTAAAATTCAAAGCCAATTCAAAAAATACCCCTAATGACATATTGGCCACCACAATGACATAGTGGACTATAAACAAAATTCTTAAGAAAAATCAAAACTTGCTCTTATCAGTCTCCATCAACCCTACCCCAATTAATCCTCCACCTCTCAAACATGGAAAGAAACTAATTTTTTTTCAAAATAATCTTTATTTACTATGCAAACTTTTCAACCTACATAAATATAATCCTTCAATATATGGTTAAAAATACGCAATTGACTTTACTACAATTAATCCTCGACCTCTCAAACAGGGAAAGAAACCAAATTTTTTAAAACATAATCTTTATTTACTATGCAAACTTTTCAAACTACATAACTATAATCCTTATATATATGGTTAAAAATACACAATTAAAATGAGTATACATTCGTATCGATCTCTATGAAATTTTACCATAAGATATTATATATTATCAGCTTAACCCAAAATAAAAATTTGCGTGCTCTCGTAATATTTATGGTACAGAATGTCACAAGGAAGTTGCAGAAGATGGGTGTTTTGTGTGCATAGAACTCACAAGCAACCACATGGATCTTTCAGCTTTGAAAATATATAACACTAGTTTTTTTGTGTGCAATATTCTTATGCTTCACTTTCGGTTCAGTTGTTTACAGGCCAAAATGCCAGCTCACATGCAACTTAGAAGGGTGGGTTGCTTTGTGTATGTATAATTCACAAGGCACCACATGGACCTTTAACCATAGAAAAAATATATGTACAATATTCTTGTTCACTTTCTTATGTGGATTATTCTTGTTCACTTTCTTATGTGGAATATTCTTCTTCACTTTCTCTTGGCTAAGTGATAGTTCATATTTTTAGGTGAAGGCCTTTTTTATGGAAATCTTATATGTTGGGATTTATCCAACGTACCACTAAAAGAAGAATGTTATATAAATTTAGTGAGATCAATGGTGGCATTTGTGAAACTGTTTCTTTTTAGTAAGGTTACTTATCGTTATAATAAACTCGATAGATGGACGGGCTATTGAAGTCATGCTTAGGAAAATTCTTTGCACAAAACCAGATTTAAAGGCAAGCGCAGAGGATTTATGGAGAGAGGAATTGGATTGCTATCGTTTACTTTGGTGCTAGTATTCGGTGTTTGAAATGAGAGAGCAGATGTGTGAAATCATAATGCTTTTTATTATCCTCACAAAATTCGCAAAAACTACAAACGATAAGGAAACCTTGGGCTAGTAATGGGGCTGTAGGAAATCGTGAGCATTCCGTTTTCCCATTCATCAAGCAGTTCAGAACTCCTGCGAAAATGTCTCGAGCTCACTCGTATGTGTAAGCTAGGCCTTAATGAAAACCAACCTCTTGATTTTTGTAAAACCAGTTTCTACACATACTTGTGTTTGATTTTTTCACCCTCGATGCATGGATTTAAAATTTTATTCATTTGCACTGGAGTATTCATCATTGACTTCGCAATAAAAAATATGCTCCAGCCTACTGATGACAGCTTCCAGGCTCGAAGAAAGCTCTTCCGTGCTCAACAGCAGATAAATTTCAATATCTGCTCCTTTCATTAGAGATAAATTTCTCTATGGAAGGCATGGAGTTCGGGCGTTCACGAATTTGCAAAGGTATGGGATGAGTTGCATGAGTCGCTTATATCAATTCCCTGCTCCTGATGCTTCCTGTAAAGATAATTGTATACCCTCCTAGGACAGATATTAATGAGTTTATCAAGATAGTTCAAACCCTTCACACGTACTTCATCTACTGATATACAGTATTCATGTGATCGTTGCGGCAGCCTACATTTTTCCTCTTCGTTTGCTCCAAAACAAAAAAATTGCTACTCTCAAATGAAATGTCGAGTTTCGAAAAGCTATTTACGGCCCTTGAAGGAGATTTTCTTTACAATTGAACGTTTGATGGATTTCATTGCACTTGCAGCTGCATCTTTTAAATTAGAGGAATCGATCCGTTGAATACCGGTGCTGGTTCTTGTCTTGGCAGGTTGAGTTGAAGGATCAGACACTTTGTCGATTATGCAAAGTTCTTCGTTTAAGAAGTGGGCATCTTTTCTCTTTGTTCTGATTGCTGCAAGAACTTCCTCTCGATCTACAATTCCAATCACAGTCACCTTCTGATTCGCTAAGTCTGCATCTATTGAATACAGCCCTGTAAAACAAAGGATTAAAAATAATTTGTACATTTAGGTTTGCTAGATATGCAAAGACAATATAGTACACGAAGTAATTCCAAAGTTGATCAATATGAGATTCAGCATCATGGATTACTGATTCAAATTCTTTGAGAACTTTGTAACACCTCAGCACTCCTTTAAAACATTAATTCCTTCCAAAAAAAAAAACAATACACAAAACATTAAAAACAATAAAATTTATAAGTGTAGTGTCTTTCAAAAAGATTTCCATCTGAGAGATTTGATACACCCCTTTTGGACGGGAGGGCCTATCATAGATTCAAGGTGACGATCCTTAATAATACTCTATTCCGTTAAGGCACATTAATAATAGGTCTTAGTTCCATGGTATTCTGACAATGGGGTGTTCCATGTGGTACTGAATAGATAACCCACCCCAATTGCAGAAGGGATCTTTGAGAGGGGTGCACGGTATTTCTAGCAGACTACATCCCATTGCCATACAGTGATAACAGACTCTGGTTCCATGGTAAATTGCAGATTGGGTTGTGGTGGGGATTAGATAATGCACCTCATCAGCCACAGAAAAGATATTTGGAGATTGTTGTCAGATATATTTCTCAGTTTTTTATAATGGGTAAACTTCCCGTTGTGATAAGGTTAAAAGGGTAGATGATCCCCGGAAAGACTTTTACCCAGTAGTGGTCTGGACGTCTGAACCCTTGTTCTACCCTATGGCAGTCTGAAGTCTCAACTTTTCAACTTTTCTCTACCCTTGTTCTACCCTGTGGTGGTCTGGACGTCTCAACCCTTGGTGAATCACAAGTTTCATGTATATCTAACTTACAACCTATGAGATATATTCTTCGATTTATAATGGCCGATTTAAACCTGGGCATACCCAGGTAATCCCTACATGTTACCGATTTCCCATGTCTTTAAAAAATGATGGGTAAACTGGAAATGTGGTATTCAATATATTCAGGAATGAATAGCCTGCCAGTGTGATATAACGCATCTTTTGAGTGTTGTAACCGGACTATATTCCTTTGTAATAACGCATTCCTACATAGTGATAATTTAAACATAGTTCGGCAGATAGAATAACAGCAATACCTTTTATATGGGAGAGAGCATTTCGGATCTTTCGCTCACAACCAGGAGAATACAGTGGTACTCTCATATCCACCCGTTGCGGGGTAACATTCTGCAACCATCGTTTCAGACAACAATCTACGTAAAACATGGATTCTCAAAGTTAATCCACATGCATTTTGAACTCTATTAAAATGGATCAACAGCAGCAAATATGATACTAGTTAACCAATTAATTCCTTACCTTCACAGCATGCGTTACAAGAACAATTAATTACAATTAATTACTTACCTTCACAGGCTGCGTTACAAGAACAAGTTGCAGGTTTGACATTGTCTCTCTACAGTCGCAATATGTTTCACTGAATCAGTGGCACTAACGGTCTTCTAGCCGTTTGAGTACTAGCACGCAGAATAAAACTTATTGGTCTAGTGACTGTAGAGGCATTGCAGCCAGGTATGTATTTGGGCATTCATATATATATATATATATATGAGCGCACTAAAACGTCTACATGCAGAATCTGAATAATGGAATTAGTAAAGCAGATACAGAGGAAGTGGCTTCCAGTAAAGTTAAAGCGAATGATGGACATGGAGGGCCAGAGCATCTGCCGCCATTAGTAAAGAAAAGTTGATAAAGAGAAGAATAAAGACCCTTTGGTGATCCAGAATGGACGGAAAACGCTTTAGTCTCGTCTTGTTTATTTCACGGTTGCTTTATTTATGCTTGTGTTATGTTTGTTTATTGCAGGTGCTTTTCTATTTTATTAGGCAGGAGGCGCAAATCCCGGGATCTAGAGCTTTATTGACTCACCAATAAATAAACAAACAGTTCATAGAAATGAGAAGGAAAAACATTTCGCAAAGGGTAAAAGCACAATTGCACCATTTTCCCTTTACACTCTTAAACTTACTTTAGTAGTCATCAAGATAACTCTCATAAGTCGTGCATATATGAACTCATCCGTACATGTCTACAAATTTTAAATGCGTATCCTCGTTCTTATAATGATATACATGTTACCTGCTACTTTATTGCTCATATTTGAAATATATATAATAATATTTTTTGGGTGGAAGGCGATGGAGAGCGCTTTGTGGAATACTATGAAAAGACTCCTCTCAGTGTTGTGGATATTTGGTTATTGAGGGATTGTTGATGTGGGGAAAGGAGATGAGAGGTGAGGATTTGGCATCTTTTTACTCATAGGGATTGTTTTTTGGAAGATTGTCTAGAACTCCCCAAATACGGTAGACTTGATTTTGAATGATCGACTTGATTTTTAATGATCTTATAGTGGATGAGACATAAACAAAATTAATGATGTTAGAAGATGGATTCGTAGGATTAAAGGTCAAGTTGGAAGGTTGCTAGGGAATGACACATTGATCTTAAGGAAGAGGGGATTAGCCTTGGAGACATTTTCAATGAAGGGGAAGATGTTGTCAATAATCATGATTCTCATTTTCTTTTCTGAAATTGATCATTTACATTACAGAGAGGGGAGAGTTAATGGGAGTTAGTGTTTCGAAGGGACAAAGAGATGATTGTGGTGAGATATTTTTGGCCAAGTTTTTGTTAGCTTGAAAATAAGGTTAAAATATCTAGTAAGGAGTAATGATAAACCTAGGGAAAAACTTACCAACTGAAGCTGAAAGCATATGAGGGTTTGCGAAGATCCTGTTAGATTCATTCAGTGGGAAGATGTGACTACACACCAAGTTATGGATCCAGGGTAGAAGGCCCTTACATGAAATATTTTTCGGTAGGAAAATTTATGAATGTGCCTTAGTTAAGTTGATAGGGAAGGTTTGGAAGTGTATGCTTGGGTATGTTCCATTTCATTATTTATTGGTTAGAGGTTGTTTGGTTTTTATGCTACTGAGTAAGATTAATAATGTGACATAGTTATGGGGTTTATCATATTTAATGCTAAGGAAATTGACACCAATTAATAATTCATTAATGGAGACATCTTCGACTAAATGAATATGGGTCAAGTTGTCAACATTATCATTGGAATTATAGTTAGAGAAGACATTTAAGACAATAGCTGATAGTTTGAGAAGATTCCTAGAATTCGATAAGAGGTTTAAGGGAAATTATTTCTATATAGTTTTAATGTTGAAGGTGTCATACACATGGTCATGTTTCCATGCAGTATTTTTAGAGGTCCTCTAAGAAAAAATGGAGTTGTAGATTGCCTTTGAAAGACAATACATTTGATTCTATAACTCATGTTGATAAAAGGTATGGAAAGGGAAGGCCCCTTTGCTTTAGATAGTTCAAATAAGATTTTGGAGACCTTAATTGTTGAGAAGCCAACAATTCAATTTGACTAATTTTGCATGGGGGAGATCAAAAGGAATCTAAAGTATAGGAAAGTTTGCTAGGGTCACTAACTAGAACTGAGCTACAGGGTTTAGTTCAAAATTGAGGTGATGTCCAACAAAATGTGATATTGATGGAACTAGGTCAAGAAGTCGTTGTTTGTTCTCAAGGTATGTTATTTCTTAAATCTGATAAAATTTTAAGCTCTATGGAAAAATATACCAACATGGCATTATTTGGTGATGGATGGCCATATTTGGAAGAAAGCACTAAGAAAAAACCATTAGTTCTAGGGCCAATCATTATGAGGGTCTAGGCCATGATGTGAAGGGGATCTTTTAGCTCCCATATGGGTATATTTTAAGAAAAAAAAACCTATCAACAAATCCCCTTTTTATTCAAAGTTCTAAAGGGAAATGTGTAAAGCCAAAAGTAAATAGCGTGTTCTCCTTATTCTCAAAAGGAACTTGAGAACCCTATACATATCGATACAATTTAGGATCATGAAATGAAGTCCTAACATGGTTGGTACAAGGTACTGAGGGGGGTTGATGAAATCTTAGGCAGAGGGATATTTATCATTATATGAAATATTTCCTCTCAATAGCAGAAGATACAGAAATGAGGGAAATTCAATCTGGTGAACAATAAACAATTAAATGAGCAATTAGAGAAGAGAAGATCCTCTATACATTTTTACAATGAGTATCTTGTCATTCAACATTAAAGGGTTAGGTAGTACCTATATAAGACAAGCACTATAGAGATTAATATTCCTGCACAAACCATATATCATTATGCTATAAGAGCCTATTAGGAATGGAAAAGGATTGTTAGCGAATTTAGGCTTGGTGTTTTATCAATTTATTCTAACTGAACTTGAAGTGCATTACTTATAGGTTGGAGGAATTCGATGTCCAAACTAAACTCCTCTCTTCTTGTCTTAAGTATATGGATGGAGTTTCAATCTTAGAAATTGGGAAAAGTATTATTTATGGCTAACTTGTATGGTCCTTATTCTAAGAGAATACCCTTTTAGGTGGTTTCCTTTGAGGATGAATTTTATCAGAAAGGAAAATGTAATTTTAGTGAAGGATCTCAATTTTACCGTAAAGAGATATTAAGTATGGGGTAGGGATGCTAGAACAAATGCATTCTAAGACTACTTTTTTCATAAATTAGAAAATGTAGGGATGTTGGATGTGGATCCCATCGAGATAGTCCCAACATGGAGAAACATTATAATCGATGAAAGTTTTGCATGGAATTTTATATCTTTTAAAATTTTTATGGGGTTGGAGGAATGAATTATATATTGGGTTTAGTTAGGAGGATTTTAAACCATATTTGCATTTTTCTCTAGGTGGAAAAGGAATTTGATAACCTAACGAGTGCATCTAAATTTAATTGAGCATGTTTAGTAGATAATAACTATGTAACTTGGTCAAGACATACTAAAAGAGATATAATGATAATCTAGATCACTCAACCAAGTTCAAATTTGTAGAGAATTTAAAGCATGTTAGAAAACTAGTAGCACCTTGGACATATAATAAGTTCTAAAATTTTGAATTAGATTTTATAGAGGTGGAAACTCATATAGCATGAATCTTTCAACATAATAGGAAAGATTTTTCTTAGAAGAGGTCAATTAGAATGTAAAGAGGCCATGACAAAAAATGATAAAACATTTAAAATAGAAAGAAAAACAATGGAGAATACAAAGAAGGGCAGCGTGGTTGGAATAAAGTGATTAAAATACAAAATATTTTCATAATTTTTTTACTAATGTAAGGAATGAATACTATATAATATATGGATAAATTTAATGGTCTGAAAATCTAGGGAATTAGGTGATAACAATAATTTTAATGGATCATTTCAATGCATTTCAATGCTTTACATAAGGAGCCAAAAAGGGATAACATAAGATAAATAATCAAAATGACATTGACTTTTCTAAGCTATGTTAATTGGAAAATGATATTGATGGAATAATTATCAAAGGCAGAGTTAAAAGAATTTCGAACCTCTTTCTAGAAGCACAAGATCTCAATCTTAGATGGGTGTCCTATGGAATTCTACACAAGGTTCTATGATTTATTTGAATATCATTTCTTAACAGTAATTTAAGAATCTAGGCCGACACGAATAATCTTTGGAGCCTTCAATGCCACATTCATAACCTTAATTCCTTATAAGGCTAAGCTAGTTTCTTTTGATGAGTTCAGGTCGATATCCCTATTATTGTAGGGAAAAGATACATTTGAAATGAGCAAGAAAAAACTCAATGAGTGGTTGAGTCTCACTAATATATATATATAACATATCTCTCTTTCCTAAGACTTGCATGGATGCCAAAAGTAAATTATAAGAAGGAAAGAAAATAGGACAATTCTAGATGGTTTTCCTTAGTGTTTGCAAGCTCCATTTGATCCCACTCCTCCAATATGTCACTAAATATCCTACACAAACAACCAATAACAAACACCCTCCTCATTCCTCACTTAAATAAAAAAAATATCTTGCATAAATAATTATAAATGTAATTACTCAAGAAAACTAGAACACTACAAACCTCATTAAAGATACCAAATAATCCATAAATTAGAAAGATTTTTTGGGGGGAAAATAAGAAAAATCTATATTGATTTATAAAATAGTAAATTGATTTATTGATTCCATCTACTACTAGCACAATATAATGCTAGTTGAAGCTATGCAGCTAACTCCTAGGTCTCAACAATGATGATACTTGCAGGAAAGAATTCTTGCTAGAATTCTTTAGCATATGAATGCTTGTAGTTAGGGTCCCTTCCCTTGGATTTGGTTCTCTTATTTATAGATATTTGAGGATATAATAAAAATGATACATTTAATTCATGTCATGCACGTGTGATTCATGCACAACTTCCACACATAGTGTTTGGAATTCTCTGGCTCACAACTTTTATCTTTCCTTGAGATTCTCTATTTTTCAAAGATTTAAGGGGAAGTTGTGGCTTAGATATGGGAGACCCACAAATGGATGCATATTACCCATAGGAATTTTTTGGTTGATCACACCTCTATTAGAAATAATTGTAACCATAATATCCTTTTGAAGAAAAAAACATTATGTGAGATAGTTCATCTTAGCACAATTGTGTACTTTGGTTCATTACATCTTGCTTTCCCTAGAGTGCCAAATATAAGTATAACACCTATGTAATTGCATGTATAATATAATAAAAATGAGTTAATTGAATTATATTTGATAATATATCTCATTAGTAGTATGGTTTTTTAACTTGTTGATAGATTTGTGATGAAATTGGTGTGGCCTACTGTTGATCAAAAACATTTCTCACCTTGATTTTACGCTATTTGGAATAATAAAAATAAATGATATAAAAAGGAGGAATTTGTGTATTGTCATCATCTCATGGCATATCCCCCATTCTCATATTCATCATGCATTTTATGGAATCAAAATATGATTATGTATGTCCAAGATACTCATAGTTTTTTCCAACCACCCGACAAAGAGATTGCAAGAAGAGCTTTGAATAATTCATGACGAATATATTCTAATTGTGTTTCCCTTCTTCCCCTCTTCTTCCATGTGAAAAACGTATTATTTTTTCATCTTACGCTTCCCCCTCCTTTTACCTCCTCCAACACTTATATTATTTTTTTGATGCCCTTTCCTCTCTATCTCTATACTTAACCAATTCTTTTTAACTTCATCTCTTATCCCTTCACTTCTCTTTTGATCTCATACTTAATCATTTCTATGAAATTTCTTAGTCTCTTATTCAAACATATACATTTCTTCTATTTCCACACTACTCTCCATACTTAACCTATTCCATATTCCATACTTATCCATTTCCACATTCATTTTTCTATTTCCATTATCCATTTCTTTTCTATTATTGCATTTTCCATTTTACAATTTCCTTTCTTATTTTCCTCTTCATTTCCATATTTCATATTTTATTTCTATATTCCAATTACCTCAAATACTTAACTCCCCAATACTTATGACTCATGATTTTTATGATCCTTCCATTACGTCAACTCACCTACCTACCTCCACATTCATGTAAACACTTCACTTATTTTTCAATATTGTTTCTCAATAACAATTCTTTCAATATTGTTTCTCAATAACAATTCTTATACTAAGTTCATTTCTCGTTATTTCTAGGCACACCTCTCAATGACATGTGGCGGTTGAATGGGTGGTGATTGGGTATGATGTCTCAGTCATTCAC
>JASDQU010313429.1:1965-13489 GCA_032191745.1 Picea mariana | reverse complement strand
AAGAGGAGAGGACATACTCTCAGGAAGTGACACAGATAGTGCTTTGCAGAGAGCACATAGAGCTAGCACATGATTGTGCAGATTGAGTTGCAGTTGAGCAAGTGTACTAGATTGGTACAATGTAATGTGAAAATTTGGTTTGAAGTTGAAGATAGAAAGACTAAGGTCTGCAGGTTGAAGAAGGATTTTTACAGGATGAAGTAAGCTCCTAGAGCTTGATATGGTAGAATTGATAGTTTCCCGAAGAGCTTGGGATTTACCAAGACTAAAGATGATTCTAACCTTTACCTCAAGGTTATGAATGATGAGATGGTGATGTTACTACTATATTTAGATGATGTATTCTTGAAAATATGAAGAAACTATCATCACATATTTCAAAAGAAGCTTGCTACAAAGCTTGATGAAATACCTAATGCTTTATCTCTTAGATCTTAAAGTTTGGCAGATCCCAGAGAAGATCTTCCTTAACCAAGGGAAGTATGTAGTTGAAATAATGAAGAGGTTTAACATGTTGGAATGTAAATCCATTTACACACCCATGGAAATGAAGTTGAATCTCATGGTAGATACCTCGTCAAAATTGGTTGATGCTACTCGGTACAGACATATTATCGTTTTGTTGATGTATCTGATGAATACCAAGACATATATATGTTTTGTTGTGAACACCTTGAGTCAGTATCTGGTAGAGCCCGGACGTTTTCACCTTGTTGCCACAAAACATGTGATGAGATACCTTAAGGGTACATTGGATTTTGGTCTCTGTTATACTAGAGATCATGACTTCAGATTGTATGGATATATTGATTCATATTGAGTTGGAAGCATTTCTGATAGAAAGATCACTTCATGATGTTCTTTCAGTATGGGGTCATCCATGGCTTCATGGCAGAGTAGGGAGATATACAACATTTCTCCCAGCACGACAGGAGTGGAATACATTGTTGCATGTTCTGCTAGTTGTGAATCCATATGGCTTCGGATATTGTTGACATATCTATTTGATTTGGAGATCGAAGCCATCGTGATCCTATGTGATAACCAGATTTGTATCAAGATGATGTGTTCCATGATGATTCAAAGCATATAGAGATCAGGTATCACTTCATTCATGATATGATGCAGAGAGGAGCTATAAAGCTCCAATATGTTGGCACAGATGAACAGGTTGCAAATGTGCTGACCAAGCCTATGTCTCGTGTAAAGTTTGATCAATTTTGAGACAAGCTTCGTATAGTCTGAAAGGACCTCCCTCGAAAGGGGGAGTAGTGTTGATGATACTATGGTATCCTTACCAGTAACGGGTAGCTCAGTTAGGATTTTATATCCTAGGGGACTGATCATCCTTGGAAAGATCTCGAAGGTACGAAAGTGTGGGATGTCAGAGTAATTGTGCATGTATATGCTAGCTTTGGTCAGTAGTGGTAGCTCCGTTAGGATTTTATATCCTAGGGAATTTTTTGATTCATGGGAAGATCCTTTGGATATGTCAGAGTACCACAAGATGTTGATGCCAGCCTCGTGCTGAAGATTTCCAACTTCATGCTGATGTTGTTGTGATGCATCCTTGTGCTGAATATTTCCAGCTTTGTGTTGATGTTGTTGAGATGCTAGCTTTGTGCTGAAGATTTCCAGCTTCATGTTGGTGTTGTTGAGATGTCATCATAGTGCTCAATATTTCTATCTTCGTGCTGAAGATTTCTAGCTTTGTGATGATGTTTTTGAGATTATATCTTTGTGCTAAATATTTCTAGCAAAGTGTTGTTGTTGATGATGCTCTAGCCTTCGTGTTGTGATGTTGTTGTTTTTGATGATGCTCCAGCCTTGATGTTTTGATGTTGTTGTTGTTGATGATGGTCCAACCTTAGTGTTGTGATGTTGTTGTTGTTGATGTTGTATCCACCTTGTGTTTTTATTGATGATGATGATGTATTAATGTTATAATAATCCATGTTGATGCAGGTGATGATGATGCCACTTCAACTTCTTACTGAAGATGATGATGCCACTTCAAGTTCTTGTTGAAGATGATGATGTTATTTCATATTTAATGTTGAATATGATGATGTCACTTTAACCTCATCCTAAATATGTTGATGATTTTACTTTAGCCTCATGCTAAGGAAGATGATGATGTTACTTTAGCCTCATGCTAAAGAAGATGATGATGTTACTTTAGCCTCATGCTAAAGATGTTGATGATATCAATTTAGCCTCATGCTAAAGAAGATGATGATGTTACTTTAGCCTCACACTAAATATGATGATGATGTTACTTTAGTCTCATGATGATGAGGATGATGATGCCACTCCATCTCCATGCTGTGAACGATGTTGATGAGAAAAACTTTCGATGATTTATAGATATGCCAGTCAGTGTTCCAGATGTTGTTGATGCCCTCTCTCTCTCTCCTGATGATGTTTTATTGAGCTATGTCTGTAGAATACCCTTCTTGTTAAGGGGGAGTGTTGAAATATTGTAACTGCAAAGAGTATTATATTTATTATTGATTTAGTATTCATTAGATCAATCCCCTTTTATGGATTGATCATGTCGAGCATTGTAATTGACCAAATCCCCTTTTGTGGATTGGTCAAACCCTAAATATATTATGAAAATTGAGAATTCGACCCCCAGGATAATTAAAGTGGTTTTAACCACTAAGAAGACAATTCGACCCTGCCCAGTGAAGAGACACCTTTTCATCACCTGCTAGATTGTATAAATAAAGGACACCAATGCCTCAGTTGTTCACTCACTCATTCGATCATATAGTGTGAAAGTTTGGTAGCTGCAGTTGGGAGAAGAGGGAAGAGAGAGGCGCATTGCTCAGTTTTGTATATTCTCTAGTGTTTTGGTTTATTGTCTTGGAATTGTATTGGCTATCTATATTAAGGAAGTTTTTGTTGGGTTTTATTCCCCATGAGGGTTTCCCAGGATAAATGTTGTGTATCTTGTGATTGTGTTTCTCTCGGTGATTTTACCTATGCTATGGTTATCTATTAAAGTGAAAAGAAATCTAATAATATCTCAAAACTTGACAAATATCCACCTTTGTTGACCACTAGAGGGTGGATGGATTTCGCCAATAAAATCCAATCCCCATGTTGGAATGGGCAAGACACTACTATAGGTTTCTGAGGTAGTGAATTAAGATGTTTCTTTCCTGAGAATCTTTGACATTTATCACAAGCTATGATTTTATCACAAACATCAGTAAACAGATGTGGCCAATAATATCCAGCCCTAAGTATTTTGTAGGTTGTTGTTATCCAGAAATGATGTCCTCCACATAGACTTTCATGAAACTCAGACATTACCTATTTTTCTTCCTCGGGCTCTAAACATATCAATAAAATCCCAGAAGGATCCTTTCAATAAATCATCTTATCGTTAATACAATATTTGACTGCTTTGATTTTCAAGGATCTCACCTTATCTTTTTCAAGACCAGGAGGAGGTTGTAATTTTTGCAAGAAATATATTATATCCTTATACCAAGATCATTCAACAAACTTAAGATTCAATTGTAGGTTGTTGTTTTGAATTTCATAATGTTGATTTATAGAATTTGTTTCCGTGAAATTAACCCCTAGAGCTTTACAATTTGAATCTGCTAGCAATATTGATAATCCTCGTCCTTTAACTAGATTTGTAGGATTTATCTCCAGATCAAATTCTAATATTGTTTCTATCCATTTCCTTCTCCTTTAATCAATATTAGGATGAATTAAAATATCCCTTATTTCACTTGAAGGTACATAAGCTATAATCTTGGAATGAAGGGAATACACTCTAAAATCCTTGAGAGCCTTAAATAGTGCACATAATTGTTTTTCCATGATGTCATATATGATTTCACCATCTCTTAAAGCTCTTATAAATAAGGAAATAGATTGTTCCAAGTTATCTTTGTTTTTATGGAGAAGTACAGTAGCCAATGTATCATCATATGCAAAGGAAAAAATAAACAATTCCTTTGAATAATCAGGGCTTATTAACACAAGAGAAATAACTAAATCTTGATTAATCAATTCAAAGGAGTTTCTGGCATCTGCAATACATTTCACTTCATTGTTTTTCCTCAACGTACTAATGATAAATTTTACCAGGTCAACAAAACTGGATATGAACCTTCTCAAGAAGTTGATTTTTCCTAGAAAGGATTGAATTTCTTTCTTGGATCTAGGTAAGGTAAGTGTCTGAATAGATTCCACTCTACTAGGATCAATATTTACACCACCATATGAGATAATGTGACCCAATATCTTACCATCTTTCATAGCAAACTGTGATTTTTTAGGATTTAAGGAAATCACATACATCCTACATTTCAAGAACACTTTCTTTAGGTGTTGAAAATTATCCTTATCAGATGTGCAGAATATAGTGATATTGATCCAGGTGGATATCAGTGGCCATCCACCTTTTCCAAATGGATCAAAATAGTTTTCTGGCAATTTTGGTAATTTACTGTTTTTAGCAGTTTTTAACTTCCAGGGCCATTTTGAGGGCCAAAATGAAGATTTTTCAAGATCGATCTTCTCAATGATAGCTAAAGGATTTGATTGAACCCCCAAAATGAACATCCTCGATGATACATTTCCAACAAGATATCATGCGCCCCAAACGGAGATCGCATGCCAAAGTTACACCCTCGGGAATTTGATACACCAAACTACCCAAAACGGGGTCTACAAAATTGTTGGTTTTTCATCTTCCGGGGTTAGGGTTTTGGATTTTCTTTATGATAAAAAGGAATTTGGAGAATCATTGTAAAATCATCTTCTTCTGAATGTGAGTAGCAGACACATATCTTCTCATAGATAACATGCCACCATTCTAGCAAGTCCTTCACTCTGTATTTTTACAGCCTTTGTACATTTTCACTCATTAAAAGAAAATTGTGTATTACTGTATCTCTGTGTTTATGGTTGCATCTCTGATACATTTCTGTTATATTATTGGATATCTGAGATATCTATGTACATTGCTTTACTATATCTCCGCTCTCATGTCGTGCCGAAAATAATCTGGATCAGTGGTATCAGACCAGACTGCTCTTGATCATTTTTTAGTGCATGTCCCCGACGAGGTCTGAGTATAGAAAGTTGGGTCTTAAGCTTGTCTCTCTTGAAGAAAATCGATCTCACACGTCCAAGAAACCCTCCATGGCAGAAGAAAAGAAAAATGAGAGAAAAAACAATTCTATTAATATGTTGCTTGAGCAAGCTCTCACGTGACAAAGGGATGAAATGATGGAGAATTTTTCCCACATCCTTCTACGCCTATCGATAAAAACAAGAGTGTCTTCATCAAGTGACCACTTTGGAAGTACCTCGCCTTTCAAGTTACAAGTTAATTTTGATATTCCCATATTTGAAGGACAGATGGATGTCGATGCCTTAGAAAAATGGTTAAATCTACTAGAAGGTTATTTCTTTGTTCAGAATTTCTTTGACAGGGAAAATATCTCCTTCACACTCCTTAAGGTTCTCCCCCATTTCAAACGTCAGTGGGAAACTTACTAGGAGAAAATTTACATAGAGGAGTCTGGAATATATGGGGCCAAGCCCACTTGGGATTTTTTTGTGGATGTGGTAAAGGAACAATATTACCATGTTGGCAACTATGAGGACCAGTACATGAGATGGACCACACTATGGCAAGAAAGGGGCCAAGCAGTTCCAGATTTCACCAATACCTTCCATACCTTGCACACCAAGCTAGGTATCAAAGACTTTGAATGACATTTGGTTCAGAAATACCATGGGGCTCTACACAGATACATCCAAACTGAAATGGTTATTCTAGACATCTCATCACTCGATTCTGATTATCGATGTGTTGTTAAAATCGAGAAGAAGTTTAAGCACCAGAAAAAATGGGAGTTCATGTCTGTAAATATGCAACAACCAAATTATGATAAATACAACCCTAACAAACAACATCCAAAAAACCAATCCAAGCCACGGGAAAAGAAGGGTCATGGAAAGATGAAGAAGGACTCTAGAAAATGGTGTGATTTCCACAAAATCCCCTGGCACAACACCGATGAATGTTTCTCAAAATATTCATTGGTGTTCGATATAAAAGACAAGGATTTGAACCCATATTCATAATTTGATTATGAAAATACTGATATAAGATAGATCATTGATGCAATCCCCACTGTTATTGTCACGACCGCAACAAATCAACTTGAAGAACCGACATATTATGACAAGGGGGAGCGCCTTTTTTATTCACATATGTGGGTGAAGGGGACCCCACTACATTTTATTGTTTATAGCGAAATCTAGAAGAACCTCATCTCATTAGAGTTCATCAAATAGTTGGGATTATCGACAACACCACACCCATAGCCATACAACATCAGGTGTCTTCACCAGGGACGAGATATTCATGTCAACCAACAGTTTCAATTGTCATACGACATCCATCCCTTCAAGGATGAGGTATTATGTGATGTTTCCCCCCCGGGTGTCTGTGATGTTCTCTTGGGCCAACCATATATGTTAAAGTGCCATGCTATTTATGAGTCTCGACCTCGTAGCGTCATTGTTACTGTGGGGAGTCATCTCTATAGGATACCAGAGGTAATTCCGACTATTCTCCCACCTAAACAATGCCTCAAGGTAGTATCTCATACTACAAAATCCACCTTCTTCAGATTCTTTTCAAAGCGTGAACAAAAGAACACCATTGCAACCTTAGTCCAAGCACCTTCTATCGAGCAGAAGCAGGTCGACAATATTGCAACAAAATGTAAGGATTCCTTTTACACATAGGACTATCACATAGCTAGAATGGTTAAGAAGGTCCAACCCTTCCAGCCACAGGTTTTTGGCAACCTTCAAAAAGCTAAGAAGTGCAACTTCTCCAACAAGGAAAGCAACTCATCAAGATGTAGATTCAACAAACCCTTTTCCCTCTCTCCCAGGCACTCAACGTAATGGATACCATTTCTCCCTAATGAGGGAGTATTTATCTAGGTGGATATTGGTGGCCACCCACCTTTTCGAGATGGCTCAAAACAGTTTTCTGGCAATTTTGGTAATTTACTATTTTTAGCATGTTTTGACTTCCGGGGCCATTTTGAGGCCCTAAATGAAGATTTTTCGGGATTGATATTCTCAATATTGTTTGAAGGATTTGATTGAGACCCTCAAAATAAATCTCCTCTAAGATACCTTTCCAATGAGCTATCGTGCGCCCCAAACAGAGATCATATGCCAAAGTTACGCCCCTAGGAAGTTGATACACCAAACTACCCAAAACGGAGTCTGCAAAACTGTTGGCTTTTCATCTTCCTGGGTTAGGGATTTTTTTTTATTTATGATAAAAAGGCCTTTGGGGCCTCATTTTAAAATCATCTTCTTACGAATGAAAGTAGTGGACACATCTCTTCTCAGAGATAAGCTGCCACCATTCTAGCGAGTCTTTCACTCTGTATTTTTACAGCCTTTATACATTTTCGCTCATTAAAAGAAAATTGTGTATTATTGTATCTCTTTGTTTATGGATGAATCTATGATACATTTATGTTATATTATTGGATACCCAAGATTTCTCTGTACATTGCTTTATTAAATCTCTACTCTCATTTTGTGCCGAATATAATCTGGATCAGTTGTATAAGATCAGATTGCTCTTGATCATTTTTCAGTGCATGTCCCCGACTAGTTCCGAGTACAGCAAGTTGGGTCTTGATATTTTCTCTCTTGAAGACAATATCTATCGCACGTCCAAGAAACCCTCCATGGTAGAAGAAAAGAAAAATGACAGAGCAAATGATTCTATTAATATGTTGCTCGAGCAAGCTCTCATGCGACAGAGGGATGAAATGATGGAGAATTTTTCCCACTTCCTTCAACGCATGTCGATAACAACAGGTGAGTTTTCATCAAGCGACCACTTTGGAAGAACCTAGACTTTCAAGGTACAAGTTAATTTTTATATTCCCATATTTGAAGGACACATAGATGCAGTTGCCTTAGAAAAATGGTTAAATCTGCTAGAAGGTTTTCTCTTTGTTCATAATTTATCCGACGGGGAAAATATCACCTTCACACACCTTAAGGCTCTCTCCCATGTCAAAATTTTGTGGAAAACTTACTGGGATCAAAGTTCCATAGAGGATTCTGGAATATATGGGGTCGAGCCCACTTGGGATTTTTTTGTGGATGCGTTAAAGGAACAGTATTACCCTGTTGGAAACTATGAGGAACAGTACATTAGATGGACCACACTGTGGAAAGAAAGGGGCCAAGAAGTTCCAGAGTTCACCAATACCTTCCATACCTTGTGCAACAAGTTGGGTATCAAAGACTCTGAACGACATTTGGTTATGAAATATCGTTGGGCTCTACACAGATACATCCAAACTAAAATAGGTTTTCTGGACATCTCATCACTCGGTTTTGCTTATCAATATGTTGTTAAAATCGAGTAGAAGTTTAAGCACCAGAACAAATAGGATTTTGGGTCTGCAAATCCGAAAAAACTAAAGTATGATAAAGAAGACCCTAACAAACAACATCCCAAAAACCATTCCAAGCCACAAGAAAAGAAGGGTCATGAAAAGACGAAGAAGGACACTGGAAAATGGTGTGATTTCCACAAAATCCCCTCACACAACATCGATGACTGTTGCTCAAAACAGTCATTGGTAGTTGAGATAAAATACAAGGAGCCAAAACCTGATTCATAATTTGATTCTGAAAATACTAATAGAAGACAGATCATCGACCCAGACCTCAATGCTATTGTCACGACCATAATAATTCAACTAGAAGAACCGATAGATTCTAAAGAGTGGGAGTGCCTTTTTCATTCACGTATGTGGGTGAAGCGGACCCCACTGCATTTTATTGTTGATAGCGGAAGCCAAAAGAACCTCATCTCATCAGAGGTCATCAAACAGTTGGGATTGTTGACAACATCACACCCGCATCCATACAACATTGGGTGGCTTTGCCAAGGATGAGATCTTCATTTCATCCAGTAGTGTCGATTGTCATACGACATCTAGTCCTTCAAGGATGAGGTATTATGTGATTTTTCCCCCCTAGATGTCTATGATGTTCTATTGGGCCAGCCATATATGTGGAAGTTCCATGTTATTTGTGAGTCTCAACCCCATAGTATCATTGTTACTCTGGGGGGTCATCTCTATAGGATACCAGAATTAATTCCGACTATTTTCCCACCTAAACAATGCTGCAATGTAGTATCTCATACTACAAATTCTAGCTTCTTCACAGTCTATTCAAAGCGTGAACAAAAGAACACCATTGCAGCCTCAGTCCAAGCACCTTCTATCCAATAGAAGTAGGCGACAAGATTGCAACAAAGTGTAAACAGTCCTATTTCACACAGGCATCTCATGTAGCCAAACTAGTTAAAAAGGTCCAACCCTTCCATCCACAGGTTTGTCACAACCTTCACCAAGCTAAGCAGTGCAACTTCTCCAACAAAGAAAGAAACTCATCAAGATGCAGATTCAACAAATGCTTTTACCTCTCCCCCGGGTACTCAACAAAATGAATACCATTTCTTTCTAAGTAGGGAGTATTGATCCAGGTGGATATCAATGGCCACCCACCTTTTCCAACTAGCTCAAAACGGTTTTCTGGAAATTTAGGTAATTTATTAATTTTAGCAGTTTTTAAATTTTGGGGCCATTTTGAGGGCAAAAATGAAGGTTTTTCTAAATCAAGATTCTCAATGATAGGATAAGTCTTTGATTTAGGCCCCATAATGAATCTCCTCAACAATACATTTCCAACAAGCTATCGTGCACCCCAAACTAAGATCGTATGCCAAAGTTATGCCCCCAGGAAGTTGATACACCAAACTACCCAAAACGGGGTCCACAAAATTGTTGGCTTTTCATCTTCTGGGGTTAGGGTTTTGGATTTTATTTCTAATAAAAAGGAATTTGGAGCCTCATTATAAAATCATCTTCTTTCGAATGCGAGTAGCGTACACATCTCTTCTCATAGATAAGCTTCCACCATTCTAGCGAGTCTTTCACTCTGTATTTTTATAGCCTTTGTACATTTTCGCTCATTAAAAGAAAATTGTGTATTAATGTGTCTCTGTGTTTATGGTTGCATCTATGATACATTTTTGTTATATTATTGGATATCTGAGATATCTCTATACATTGTTTTATTATATCTCTACTCTCATTTCATGCTGAGAATAATCTGGATCAATAGTATTAGAGAAGACTGCTCTTGATCGTTTTTTAGTGCATGTCCCCGACGAGGTCCGAGTATAGAAATTTGGGTCTCAAGCTTGTATCTCTTGAAGAAAATCTCTCTCGCACATCCATGAAACCCTTCATGGCGGAAGAAAATAAAATTGACAGGGAAGACGATTCTATTAATATGTTGCTTGAGCAAGCTCTCACGCGACAGAGGAACGAAATGATGGAGAATTTTTCCCACATCCTTCAACGTCTGTCGATAAAAACATGTGCGTCTTCATAAAGAAGACACTTTGGAAGTAACTTTCCTTCCAAGGTACAAGTTGATTTTGATATTCCCATATTTGAAGGACAGGTAGA
Source organism: Picea mariana (assembly GCA_032191745.1). NCBI lineage: Eukaryota > Viridiplantae > Streptophyta > Pinopsida > Pinales > Pinaceae > Picea > Picea mariana. The sequence continues at coordinate 2,909 of JASDQU010313429.1, read as the reverse complement.
TGCGGATGCCTTAGAAAAATGGTTAAATCTTCTATGATGTTATTTCTTTCTTCATAATTTCTCCGACAGAGAAAATATCACCTTCGCACTCCTTAAGGCTCTCCCCCATTTCAAACGTTGGTGGGAAACTTATTGTGATAAAATTTCCATAGAGGAGTCTGGAATATATGGGGCCAAGCCCACTTGGGATTTTTTTGTGGATGTAGTAAAGGAACACTATTACCTTGTTGGAAACTATGAGGACCGGTACATGAGATGGACTACACTGCGGAAAGAAAGGGGCCAAGAAGTTTTGGAGTTCACCAATAAATTCCATACCTTGCACACCAATATAGGTATCAAAGACTTCGAAGGACATTTGGCTCTGAAATACCGTGGGGCTCTACACAGATGCATTCAAACTGAAATGGATTTTTTGGACATCTTGTCACTCGATTATGCTTATTGATATGTTGTTAAAATCAAGCAGAAGTTTAAGCACCAAAACAAATGGGAGTATGGGTCTACAAATCCGCAACAACCAAAGTATGATAAAGACGACCCTAACAAACAACATCCTGAAAACTAATCCAAGCCACAGGAAAAGAAGGGTCACGGAAATACGAAGGAGGACATTGGAAAATGGTGTGATTTCCACAAAATTATATGGCACAACACCGATGAATGTAGTTCAAAAAATTCATTGGTGACCGAGATAAAAGACAAGGAGCTGAACCCTGATTCAAAATTTGATTATGAAAATATTGATAGAAGACGTATCATTGACGCAGACCCCACTGCTATTTTCATGACCACAACAATTCAACCAGAAGAACCGATAGATTCTAAAGAGTGGGAGCACCTTTTTCATTCACATATGTGGGTGAAGGGGACCCCGCGGAATTTTATTGTTGATAGTGGAATAAATAAGAACCTCATCTCATCATAGGTCGTCAAACAGTTGG
>JASDQU010313427.1:1102-13489 GCA_032191745.1 Picea mariana | reverse complement strand
TTTATATATCTGGTATCTTGCAAGGCAGTTGACCAAACACTTACAGTCCGAGAGGATATCCTTCATACCCTTAAAGAGAACTTGGTCATGGCCCAAAATAAAATGAAGCAGCAAGCAGATCAAGGTCGCTCTGAACGTCAATTTGCTGAAGGGGATCAGGTGTTTCTGAGACTGCAACCATATAAGCAAACTTCCCTCAAGGCCGTGCAGTGTCAGAAGCTAGCACCCAAATTTTATGGCCCTTACAAGTTCTCAAGCGTGTGGGACAAGTCGCATATTAGTTAGCTCTGCCCAGTCAGTCGAAGCTACATCTTGTTTTTCATGTTTCATGTTTGAAGAAGGTGATTGGAACCAGGTGCCAAATTCAAACCAACCTTCTAGAATTAACTGAAGAAGGATCCATTTGGCTACAACCAGAAGCAGTTTTGGACCAGCGGGACCATTGCCTTGCGTCAGAGAATGATCAAGGAAGTGCTAGTACAGTGGAAAGATATGACTCTAGACGATGCCACTTGGGAACCAGCTACCATTCTACAGCAATTTCCACATCTCAAGCCTTGAGGACAAGGCTGTTTTTAAGGGGGCGGACATGTTAAGGTCCTAACCTGCACATAGGTAGATCAATGTATTCGAATGTAATAAAGGTCAATATTAATAAGACCTTTCAATAAAATAGAATAAGGCAGATGTAAGAAGACCTAATAGAAGCTTCCGCTTCTAGAAGGATCTTCCTCTAGATGCTTCTCTTAATAGACACATCTAGTATAAATAAGGGTCGAGGGTATGAAAACCCTAGCTTGGATATTATTGTAATAGAGCGCTGCTCTACTAGAGGTTGCCCCCTCGAAGAGGCCTGTGAACATTGCTATCTGAATCAAAGTGCTATTTCTGTTGCTATTGCGTATATCATTTCTGTGTATTCTGAAGATTATGTTGGATATTTTACTGTCATTCTGTTATTTCTAGCATTTCATTTTTGTTTTTCATATTTTATATATCTGGTATCTTACAGATGGAGTTTCAGAAACATGTGTAGAGGAAGCAAGAGGGTTGGTATATGTTACATCTGACTCATGTGGAGAAGAATCGAGAGGAGTAGGAGGAGGACCATATAGTGGAGTAGAGGATGTGGATTTTCTACTAATAAGCTATATGTAGTAGATCATGAGAAGCACCCATGAACATATCGATGAGGTTGACAACACAAATAGCATGAAATATGAACATGAAAATGCCTCCATGTAGTAGAGATATCCTCTACCCAAAATATGTATTTAGTGAGTGCACATAACACTCTATGACTAGTCATGACATGCCATAGCTCATCCACCACCTCTATTGGGAATCTCGTATCCAATCTCCGTGGCATATGGGGTCTCTATTTTACTAGAGGTTGGTCCTATTCCTCCTCCATCAAGTCATCCTAATGTTGGGGAGGTGCATCCCCAACATATGTGTCAATATGAGCAAAGCGGTAGATACAAATAATAATATAATTGAAATAAAGTGTTGTAATAAATTACATGTGCATTTAATAAGTCATAAAAATGTGAAAATATATTGATCAAAACATAACGATTATATGACCTCTCTCACCTATTGGATCCTCTATTATAAATCAAATGTTTGGACATGGTCTCCAATTTATCTCTTCATATGGTTACTATACGATATCAAGGACCTGATACTCCTTGCTAGACAATAAATCAAATACCTCCTTTCCCACCAGAGTAATGGGAAACGTGTATTGGCCCCTCTTGGGCATAAACTACCCCCACATGTGCATACACACATCAAACATTAGCCTAGAAATAAAGTAGGGTACCGCTGGATGAGTGGAATGAACCCTCTCAACAAATAGTGTATACAACTCAGACGTAAATAGGAAGAATCTCCTCCCAGACAAAACATAGTGACAATCATCTAAGACATGACAAAACTATCTCAAAAATGCATCTTCCCACCTAATCAATTGGGGATCCTACAATAAAATATCTACATAATACAACATAAAACAACTTATGTGCTTCCCATTAGAGATATAATATGATAGTGATGAGATCATATGACATGGGCACCTAACAGCCTATCTCTCAAATGACCCAATCCATGACTAACCACCACAAATTTAGAACTCCCAAGATGAAATAATATGAAGACTAACATATCTTTGCACATATGCTACCTGGGTCGCTCCTGCAACATCAGGCGGTAGCACAGGGAAATGGGGAAAATACACCCCCCTTCTATACAATATAGATATGAAATCAACATCCTCCTTCGTGGGATGATGCCACAGATTCCGACCGACCTTTAACCCTTGTCTGACATGATCCTAGCGATGGATCAAGTGATGTAAGAATGCATATTTCCACCTAAGCGATGTAACCTCTTGATAAAACTCCAGGTGGCCAATATCCATCAAAATTTCATGTGTCAGATGTAAAAGAGGATGAGGGTACAACTCCATATCTCTCTCCCTTGCCTCACACTCACACACAAATATGTGTGTCTTGACCTGTCGACACTCCTCCTCCTCCTCTTCTCATTGTAATTGTCTCTTATTTAGATATAAATATTGTTAGATACATATGTGTGTGTATATATATATATATATATATAGATATATATAATAAATTGAAATTATAAAAAAAAAATACATTATAAATGACGTGTATTTAAAAAAAATAAAATTAATTTTTTTTGCAAAAAAATATTTTAAAGTAACTAGTCTGCCTCCAACAAAACATACGCCCCATAGAAAATATACTATATAAAAAATAACACCTCTAAACAGTGCATTAGAAGGGATGATCCACACTAACTCATTTCTTTTAACTGCATCGACTTAGTGCTTTTAACAACACCGGTTTATTTCGTTAACAAAGATGAACCACAATGCTAAAAATTATAGCACAAAAATCCACGATGCCCTTTGTTAAACTAAAATCATCTATGTGCCATGTCTACTAGAGCACTGGCATATTGTATACTAGTGCATTTTATTACTAACGTGTCACTAATGAATCTTACAGAATATTAATCATGCTATTTATTTTTCAAAACACATTGCAATGTGTACGTTCAACATTTATGTATCGGTACATAATGTCTATTTAACCATTGCCACAAATTACAACAGTGTTCCTACTAAGTAACACCAATCTAATTGGTTATTCATAATTCACCGTGGTGTCATTTTAATTACGATATCAATGTCTTTGTTGAACTGATGGGAACTGCTATGCTAAATTTCATTATTGCAACTGAAGCGGTGTGATGTGTTACTATTATTGCATCGATACGACCGTGATAGTGGAGCACTAGAGTTTTGTACCTCAATGCATTGTAAAGGATAGAGAATTGAGAATGACACATCCAATGAGATGCCTCACTAAGAAAATTAGGAAAATACATGTCCCAGTGCATTTTTGTATATAGTACCATTGTGTTGCATTAAAATGGTTGCACAACTATGTTAAATTTTATAAATCATTATGTTAGAAATTTTGTTAGTTAAGTGACGTGCATCGGTGCGTAATGTTCGAAGACATCGGTGTAATTTATTGCATGCATGCATTTTTTAATTATAAGGTATGGCAAGGTGTTTGAAAATTAATGTGTCAGGGTGTTATGTTTCGGGTATGCCCTGATGCGTTTGGTTAAACTTGGAGCATCGCTACATCAAATTTTACATATCGTTGAGGTAGAGGTGCAGTTAATGAGGTGAAATGAAACGGTGCAAGTAGAACCCCATTGTGAACTCATTTCGAGGAATTTTGGAGGACACACCACTTTGTTTTTTAATAATTTGTCGTGGTGCACTTTCTTGAATAGTACCAATGTGTACATATATGAGATGCACTAGAGGTGGTGCTCATTATGAAATTAACATAGTAGGCATCGCTTCAAGGTGAGATGAACTGTTCAATATCACCACACATGATCTAGGAGGACCCAAAACACTCAAAGAGGTCCAAGAGGATCTAAAATGATAAAAAAATGATATTCTCAAATTATCTTGAAAACTACTTCATTGTGTAGAGCTTGACGCTAGCTTTCCAACAACATATAAATCACCTCAAACAAAGGTCATATGAAGAAGTTATGGACGGTAAAAATTTTGGTCAAATAGGTGAAAATGCAAAGAAGGGATTCCATGTGGCATGCTCATACATGTATACATTTGTTAGGATGATGTCATGGTGACATCGGAAGAATGATGTGGAAGCATGAGAGCCTGCCATGTATCACTCATTTTTGGCATTTTCAGGCCCCCTTGTTGACTAATAAAAAAGGTTCCATGTGTCAACTGTACAGATGAAGTGGTATCTAGGTGGATGATATAGTTAGAAAGTACAAGTTGCATGTGACTCGAGAGTGACATGGCAGGGTGTTGACATAAGCAGAAAAGTGGACCAATCAGAGAGTGTCACGTGGCACTCTCTCATTGGCCAACAATGACTAAGGGAGATTAAAATTTGTTGGAGTCGAATGGAATAGAACCCTTGACCTCTAAGGGAATATTCAAAATATTCCTTAGTCTTAATTGTATTCCTCCTACAATTTCACCACACATGCTTCTTGTTACAATGAACCAACAATATTATATCTAAAGTGTAACAATGAAGGCCAAGAATAAAGGGGTTGGGTTAGGTTGATTTTAGCCTATTTAAACCTAGCTCTGGACCAAAGAAAGACATGGGGTTTCATTCCATATTGGAGCATGTTGCATGGAAGTTCATTCCAAGTTAACATTTGTCTTGATTTTCATGCAAGAGGTGTTCCTATGCTATATTTCCCTCCTTTTGCGTGCCATTGAGTTATTTGAGAAAGGTATGGAGTGTTTATACTCATTTTTCTTAGAATTTTGAAAGGAATGTGATGGTAATGTTATTTTTTTTGTAAAAATTCTATATATGAAAAGTATAAGTCTAAGTTTTCATGTATGAGACCCATAGTCTCATTATGCGTGCAAAAAGGGCTTTCCAGACATCTATTTAGAATATAGTCGAGTTTATACTCATTCTTCTAAGAATTTCATGAGTATTTTAATGGTCACCTTTGTTTCTAGGTTGGAGTAGTTGACTTGAAGGGTGTCTTCATAATTTGGAATTTGTAAAGACCATTTATTGTAATTTTGGCATTTTGAGAATTAAAAAGAGTGGTCGATTTCTCTCCATTTTGACACTCATTATTTCTACAAGTTATATTTATCAGTTAATGAAGTTTATGGAAAAGTAAGACATTCACATGATATTTTGAAAATAGTCAATTTGATCTTCAATTTCATGAATTTGGTTGGATGTTTATGTGTATTTATGAACTAATTGACATCTAAGGATTTTTGGGTTGAACTGGTATTATAATTAGTTGATATTTCAAATCAAGTTGGTATCAGAACTCGTTCGGTATTTTCATATCATGTTGTATCATAGTGAGGTTTTGACATTTATTTTTTGGAGAATTATTACAAGGTCCAAGTCCAATCGAGGTAATGTACTGAATGCTGGAAGAATTTAATCTTGATAACGAACAAGTATTTTGAAGGAAAGAAATGGAGCATGAAGATGTTCTGTCTAAGGTTGATAAGGAGTTTTGAAAAATATTCCTTGAGATGGAAGACATGGTTAAATTTTTTTGGGAAGACCTAGAAACAAGGAGAGAATCTCCTCATTAAAATGAAGGTGGTCCAGTTGAAACAATGGTAAAAGCTGAAGGAGAAGGAGAAGGTGAAGAACCTGAAGGGTCTCCTTCATCCCCATCATATTAATATTCATCATCATCATCATCATCATATTATTCCAATGGAAGTGAACATTTTTTCTCATAAGAGGAAGAAGTTTTCTAAGAAGTCTTCTCATTCTCATGATTTTCCTTTATTGAAGCTAGATGTAAAAACAAATTTCATGTTTATGATGGAGAGTGGAATGCTGAGAAGTTTCATAATTGTGTCAAATAGATTGAAGTGTATTGCATTGCACAAAAAAATCATACATGACACTTCAAATATACAATTGGATACTCTTCACCTGAGCAACACAACTTTGATATGGTGGGAGAGTCATACACAACATGATCTTATTCAACATGGTAAAATCATTTCTTCCTAAATTGAATTTACTTCTGCATTAAGAAATAAATTTTATCCATTATATTATATGAAAACATTAATGATTGCTTGGCAACATTTACAGCGAGGAAAAGGGGAAAATGTTCAAGCTTATACACAAGAATTTAAGAGGAAGGCATTATATTTGGGAATTTCATTACATACTCCTGAGACTCCTCTAGTGTATATTTGTGGTATGCAGCCATATATTCACCATATTATATTGATTTTTAATCCTAATAATATTGACGAAGTATCAATACAAGCTACTCATCTTGAAGCCAACAAAGAAAAACATGCTGTTGAAGATGTGTCAGAGGGGCCACATGAAGTCAAGAAGAAATCGAAGGAAAAAAGGAAGAGCAAGAAGAAAAATACAGTGAAGAAGGATGAAAGGAATAAACCTACATGTTCTCATTGTGAGAAGAAAGAACATGAAGAGAAGAATTTTTGGAAGTTGCATTCAGAATTGAAGCCAAAGTGGGCTCATCCTAGAAAGGTTAAAAGGAATACCACAATGATAGTTCAATATCTTGGATCAAATTCTAAGGAGGAAACAAAGGTTATAGCTATGGGAATCAAAGGTAAATCTTCTATTGAAATTTTTAGTTCACATACTTTTTCTTCAAAGGCTAAATTAATCCATGATGGAATGAAAATAAATGACATCTTTCATTTATGAGTTATCTCAAAGAACACTAATATTGATACACTCGTTGATAGTGGATCACAAGTAAATCTTATTTCAGAGCAAGTTTTTCAAATTTTGGGATGGGAAACTAGGCATCATCTGAGACCGTATCCTTTGGGTTGTATTTGTGATAATGCTAAGGTACAAGTAACTAATCAATGCAAGTTACGGTTTGCGATCACATCCAATTTCATTGATGAGGTAGAGTTATATGTGGTTCCACTTGACACTTGCCTGATGGTTTTGGGAATTCCATACTTGTATGACAGGAATGCCATTTTCTACAGGGAACATAACATGTATCATATTTTCAAGCATGGGATTGACTTCATTGTGAGAGCTCATCAAATGAATAATAATTTGACAGTTGTGACTACAGGGCACAAGCTAGTTAATGTTAGTATATAGGATACAGGTTTACAACCTACGGTTGAAAGCAGAAAAAGTCCTTTGGTTGATGTTGTTCATTTTAATAAGGGGAAATATTGTGATGATTCATTCTCTTTTGCAACTTTATATTCAGTTTTGTTGTTCAATGTATTACAAAACAAAGTAGTATGGTTGGCTACTGCAACAATGAATAACAGAGCTTGTGAATTTAAGGGTATGGTTTACTTGGCCAGTAGTGTTGTTTTTGTCTTCATTATCATTGTGATGAGTCAAGTACTTATTATCCAAGAAGGAAGGATGGATGATACTATACAAGTGAGGAGAAAACATTCTCACTTCATTTCTAAATGATCAATATTTTTGGAGGTCCAAAATTTCTTCAAAGAGGAGGTGTGATCCTAGAGGATCCTGAACACTCAAAGAGTTCCAGGAGGATCTAAAATGCTCAAAAAATGATATTCTCATATTCTCTTGAAAACTACTTCATTACATAGATATCACTGTTAGATTTCCAATGACACAAAAATCACCTCAAACGAAGTTCGTATGAAGAAGTTATGGCCAATTAAAGTTTTGGTCAAACATGTCAAAAGTCAAAGAAGGGATGCCATGTGGAATGTCCATATAGGTCGTACATTTTTCAGGATAACATCATGTAGATGTTAGTAGTATAATTTGGAAGCATGATATTTTTCCACGTGCCACTCATTTTTGGAATTTTTAGGCCCCCATGTGGACCAATAAAAAGTGTCATGTGTCATCCATATGGATGACATGGAATTCGTACAATGCTATGGAATATGGGTGGAAATTATAGTTAGCAAGTATAGGTGGTAGGTTACTAGGCAGTGACATGGCAGGGTGATGATGCGGAAAAAAAAGTGGACCAATCAAAGAGTTCCACGTGGCAATCTTTCATTGGTCAATAATGGATAAGGGAGAATAAAACTTGTTGGGGTCGAATGGAATAGAACCCATGACCTCTAGGTGAATATTAAAAATATTCTTTAGTATTAACTATATTATTCCTACCATTGCACCACACATGATTCTTGTTACAACTATCCAACAATATTATATTTAAAGTGTAACAATGAAGCCCGATAATAAAGAGGCTCGGTTAGGAAAATTTTAACCTATTTAAACCTAGCTCCAGAGCAAATCAAGAAATGGGTTTTCATGCCAAATTGGAATATGTTGCATGATTATTTGTTTGAATTTCATATTTGTCTTGATTTGCATGCAAGAGTTGTTCCTATGCTATATTTTCTTTATTTTGCATGACATTGAGTTCTTTGAGGAAGCTATAGAGTGTTTATACTCATTTTTCTCAGAATTTTGAGAAGAATCTGTTGGTAATGTTATTTTTGTGTAAAAATGATATGTATGAAAAGTATTAGTCCAATTTGTCATGTATGAAACCCATATTCTTGTTACGCATGAAAAAATGGCTTTTTGGGTACCTCTTCAAAATATAGTCGATTTTATACTCATTCTTCTCAAAATTTCGTGAGGATTTTAATGTGACCTATGTTTCTAGTTTGGAGTAGCTAAATTGAAGGGTGTATTCATAATTTGACATTTGTAAATACCATTTATTGTAGTTTTTTCATTTTTAGAATTAAAAAGAGTGATCTATTTCTCTACATTTTGACACGTGTTATTTCCACAAGTTATATTTATCAGTTAATGAATTTTATGGATATGTAATAAATTCATCTGATATTTTTTAAATAGTCAAGTTGATCTTCAATTTCCTGAATCTGATCGGATGCTTATGTGTATTTATGAACTAATTGACATATAAGTATTTTTGGGTTGAATTGGTATCAAATGTTGTTGATATTTTGAATCAAGTTGGTATCAGAACTCGTTTGTTATTTTCATATCAACACAAAATTGAAACAAATGCCGAATTTCAAGATAAATTACAATTTTTATTAGATGAAAATATGAATATGAAGGTAATAAATAATTTACCTGGTCTCTTCTATCCCGAGGAGGCATGGTCGCACCATTGAGAGGAAATTAAAATTCATGGTAATTTCCAAAATTTGGAAATGTTTAGAATCCACCAATGGAGCTATCCAAGTCGGTGTAGAGGATTAGAAACATGGTGTCATAGGAAGAAAGGTGATAATTGGTTCTTGTTTCAGAGTTTGGAAATACAAAATACAGTGTAAAAATAAAAATTGTTTGGTAATTTTTATTATTTACCCTAGCACAATGTGCTTGACGATAGTGAGGCACATCAATGTGTAATGTTCAATGACACCAACACGTAAATTTTTATTATAAATTATGGCAGTGCATTTAAACATTGATGTTGTGGTGCATTATGTTTAGGGTATGCCTTGATGAGATTGGTTAAACTTGGTGCACCATTAGGTTAAATTTTACATCTTATTAAGCTATATACTAGTGGTGCAGTTAATGAAGTGAAATTTATCGATGTGTGTAGAATCCCTATGTGCACCAATTTTGGAGAGTTCAAAAATACACACTCTTTTGTTCTTTAATAATTTATTGTGGCACAATTTCTTGAAAAACACCAATGCAGAAACATATGAGATGAATTGAAGATAGTGTTGAGTGTAAATTTAACACAGTATGAACTGCTTTCGAGAGAGTCGAACTGTTCAAGTGCACCGCACAAAATTGAAAAAAATGAAAAATTTAGAGCTAAATTCTAATTTTGATCGGATACAAATGAAAATAAGAAGGTAATAAATAATTTAGTTGGTCTCTTCTATCTTGAGGAGGCATGGTTCCACCTTTGAGAAGAAATGAAAATTTTTGGTAATTTCCAAAATTTGGAAATGTGTGGAATCCACCAATGAATCTATGCAAGTTGATGTAGAGCACTGGAAACATGGCATATTGGGAAGAAAGGTGAGCATCGGTGCTTTCTTGAGAGTTTGGGAGCACGTGATGCACTGTAACAATGAAAATTGGTTTGGTAATATTTTTTCATTTACCCTACCACGGTGCATCTGATGATAGTTAGGTGCACCGGTAGATCATGTTTAATGACATCAGTGCAATTTAATCAATGCATGTAATTTTATTACAAACTATGGTGGTACTACTAGAACATTGACGCACTAATCTATTATTATTCATGAAAGCACTGGTGGGTATATACCTTAAAGGTCAACTGAGAAAAAAACCTCTGCAAAAACCTATGGCCACATGCCTTTGCTAAAGACCTCTCCTATAAACAACTAAGGGATAATTTTTTGGGGGAGGTTTCATAAAAACCTCTACAAGAAGGTGTTCTCCTTGTAGTGTTACCTTATAGTAGGAATCTTAAGGTGAGGTGGCATTTTAAACCTATGTACACAAGGAGGAGGGGGCATGAACATTGAGGAATATATTTCCATTTATTACACTCTAGGGATGTAATGGGTTAGGAGCCAAGTCCCAATCCGAAACATAAAGAGTATGGGTTTGAAGATCATCATGTTGACCATTTATAGGAATGTGGGATCAACGAAAATACAACGAATCTCCAGGATACATATTTTTTAAGTGATATAGTGCTTTTGAACCACCATCTATGAATGAACCTCACCTTTATTACAATGCATGAAGACATAATTGAATGAGTTCAAACAAGAAAAGATGAAAAACTTTGACTACGACAATATTCTTTGGACCTTCTTTTTTGAGAGGGTTCTTTCCATTAGTCCTAGACTATACATGGAACCCCATGCACTCAAAGTACCATGCATGGCTAGATGGTCAGGTATTATCTTGCGGTAGGGAGGTGGATGACTATATAAACCATATGATGATGACTTCTTCCATTGGTGTGAGAGACAAGTTATTTCTATTGATGATTATCCCTATGAAGGGAGAAAATTTAGTTGATATTGTGATATGCATGTTCCACCTAGCACAACATTGGGAGATATAGGTAAACACTTTTTAAATTTTAAAGTTATTAAATATTTTTTTTTATTTAATAGAGTTCTCAAGAAGTAAAGAAAAATGAAAATGTTTTTGGTATGGGTAAAAATTCTAATAAAATGACATGAACATGCATATATTGGACTGAGGATACCATAGGGATTACCTTGCCACTGGCATAGAGGACGTGGCATGAAACATCCTAGTAGATATTTTGAGAGAGTACTTCATAACATCCATAGGAATCTAAACCACTTAACACACCAAGTCCCTGTGGAACAGATAGAGGACTTGTTGGAGCAGATGCAACAACATTTATTTAGCCTTCCAAGGGATTGGGTTCAACTTTTTTGGAATTCATCCAATGTCGTAGTATTTTATTGAAACAATAATGTGGGGGAAAGGCCCTCAGTGATGAAGGAGAATCCTTTCCACCTCATCAATGCACCATCATTCCAGCATATCAGCATGCATTAAAGAAGAGAGGCGCCAGCCCTGTCATTTTTCCCTTAAAATTTAAATGTAATTTAGTTGTAATTAATTGTTGTAAGGCTTGAGTAAAGCAAGTCTATTCCTTTGTACATGTTGTAGATAGAGTCACATTTAATATGTATTAATTCTATAGATCCTGAGCATTTCCTCGGATCTGAAATGTACATGATCATTCAATGTAATTATCCTCAGTAGATAGGTGTTTTAATGGTGATAGGATGTCACTAAGATATCCCATATTGTATAAAACATTGTAGTTGATTCCCTCTAACAACCATCCCCTAGCTAAGGACATCTAAACAGTCAACCGGTGAANGATACGGCACTGGATTCCTTCCACCATATCACACACTGGCCTACATACTAAGCTGCCAGAGGAGTCTATATCCCGCCCGACACGACCGACTCCATGATCTCAAACCATCAAGTACTTACAAGACCAGGGACAAAAATAAGCACGGCGCAAGCATTAACAAAGGCCATAATTGGCAATGACGTCTACACCCTAACGATAAACCCCCGACTTTGCATTCTCCTCATTAACTTGCCCTCCCTGCCCTCTTATTACCAAACATTCTAAAACCTAACAACATTAGCATTGCAAATTAGACGTGTTCATCAACACTTCAATTAAACGAGGATTATCTTGGCAATTTAAACTCCATCACGAACATTCAAGTAAATCATTTCTAACATGGCGAATGGCCTCATTATTAACATTGTTAATCAAACCATTATTAATCTTGCAAATTAACTAGTGTTACCATGACAACTAAGCAACAATAATATT
>JASDQU010313425.1:0-13489 GCA_032191745.1 Picea mariana | reverse complement strand
TGTTTTTGGTTTCATTGCTTGACACATGCAAGAACCCCATGAAAAACATTGGAAAGAAGCAAAGAGGCTACTTCGATATATCTAGGGTAAAACCTAGTTTGGTATACAATATAGTTCAATGGGGATATCCTATGTTGGTTGGTTTATAGATTCCCACTGGGTTAATGACGCTGATGCTCAAGAGTCCACTATAGGTTATGTTTTCAACCTTAGTTTTGGAGAGATCACTTTAGCTTGCAAGGAACAAAATTCCCTTTCTCTTTCTTTCACATGAGATAAGTATCAAGCCACATTTCATGGAATTCAAAAAGTTCTTTGGCTTTGAAAGATCCTTTTAGAGTTTGGATTTCAACAATAGAATTTGACCACTCTTCAGTGTGATAGATAGAATGCCATTCAACTTACCAAGGAGTTAGTTTATCATCAATATGACAAACACATCAAGTTACACATGCACTGAATCATTTATAAGCTACTTCAAGAGTGCACCCTTGAAGTGCACTTATAAATGATCAAGTTGCTAATGAAGTCTAAGCTCTCACAATTAATGACAATTTTGTGTCTTAACACATGATTGCAATGGTCCATGATCTTTATTTAAAGAGCATGTAGGGTCATTTGTTAATGATCAAATTGAGAGATGTTCATGTAAATTATTTTATGCATTAATCAATTGTCTAAGTGTCATGTATTTCTTCCCTCTTTGAGGGTTTTAACCACATAGATCCCGGTGTCTTGATCTTTGATCTGTGTAAGCATTTATATTAAGGGGTTCAACCTGTGTGAATATACCATGCTTTTTATAGTTAGAAACTCACTCGATTTGGATTTAATGATGCAACATGCTATAGTACTCGAGGGTTAGATTTGAGTTAAGTCTCCCAAATATCAATATGAACCACAAAGTCATGGAACTTGTTCATGTAGTCCTGGATATTAAAGTGATCAAAAGATTGACACGGTTGTTTCCATCACAAAAATTAATCTTCATAATTATTCAATAGGCGATGTTTGTTTTACACAGCCTCCATAAACCTTCCCATGTTATGATAGCCTCACATTGATCCTCGGCATTTTCCATTATGGGATTCCCAATCTCTTTATATGGTTAAGGAAATATTTAAAATTATATATTTTCTACATCATCAAAGTGATTAACTTCAAAATATGATTAAAGTACACAAAACCATCCATCTAGGGACTTCATGTGGATCTTACCAAAAATCAACCATCAAGGAGGATCATTACTTAATCAAACCTGCATAGAGAATTTAACTTACCTATAAAATTCTTGCCTATAGAGAATTTTTGCCTAAAGAGAACAGTAGTAATAGAAAAACAACAGTGAATTCGACAGAGGTGCAACCATGCATTCTTCTCACCAGAACAACCGCAATTGTCTACCATCGCACCTCATATTCTTCTTCCAGAGGGCGCTTCTTATACCTTTTTAATTGCAGCGATATGCAATTTTTGTGAAATATTTAAAGTTTCAAATTGATTTGTGCTCATAAGATATGCAAATTTCATGAATTTAATACTCAAATTTAACAAAATTTAATTGTCATATTTGTACTATTGTATATAAAGTTAAAATTTAGAGGGGTATTGTAATTCTTAAAATTTAAAGAGATAGAATATGTATATCTTTAAAGATCTGAGCACTATTGAAAAGGTTTTTTATTTTACAAATAAAAATTCTCACTTAATTTTAAAATTATATTATTATTATTATTATATAAATTTTTAAAATTTAATTAATTAATAATCATCTTAAAAATTATATTTTTTAAAATATAAAAATTAATTAATTATAAGCCATTATTTTTTTATCAAATAAAAAAATGTGAGTGATATTACCACAAAGGTGAAGAGGGATATCCTATATGGATAACTTAATCAAGATCCTCAATACATGTTGAATTTTCTATGAAGTCTCATGTCCAAGGAAATTAACAAAAGAGAAACATATACGGAATACCACATGGATATCAAAAAGTGTGGCTAAGATGCTCTTGTGCATTTAACATTCAACTATATTTATTTAAGGAATTGGTGTTACAAGGGTTTGATGTGTAAGAAGCATCCATAGAATAACATAGGGATGTTAAGTGTGGTTAAGATGGTGTTTGGGATTTTAATTATATTCATTTTAGGAATGGATGCTATACGGGTTTGATGTTTTATATTTTATTTAATAGTTATTTGGTTGTTAACACAAAAGATAACATTAGAGGATGATAGTTTCTCTCAACAAGCATATTGTAGAGTTAGTTGTAGATTATGAAGTTCAAAATAATCATTGGGGTAGTTGAGCCACTTTGCTATAGCATTTTAATTTCCATGCATTTTAATTGGGCATAGATTGGTTGCAAAAATTGTAGGGTTATTTGGCTACTGATTGGTCTCACCTATGGTTGCCATATAAAGAGAGGATGAATCAAATTAGGGTGGACATGGAATCCTATATGAAACACACTGTTACAGAGTTGGAATTGGAAGGTTAGAATGAACCAATCAACTTTTCTCATTTAATTTTGGGTAATTATTTTCTGGAAATTGACGTTGGTTGTTATGCAACTCAACAATCTCCCCTTGAACTAGACACACATTCCAAACATGGTCTGAACTCCTTAATTGTGTAAGTTTTAAACTTTTGAAGTGAAACAATGCATACATATTCTTAAGAAAAATAGAAAGAACAACAATGAAATAAACATGATACACATAGATTTACCCTGGAAACCCTTAATTGGGAAAACCAACAAAACTTAGAGCCACACCTCTATATTCTTCATGGTATTAAATTGACTATACATAATACAATATTTAGGTATTCCATAGCATCCCAAATCCTAATTCGTTAACCTGAATTAGATTACAGCCCTAATCCCTTGACTAGGATTAAATTACAATGGGTCGTAATACCATTGGTTGAAAAACACAAAATAGGCTGAAAATGGACTAAAAACAATGCATTTTTTTTTTCTTTTTTAGAGGGCTCCACTCTTGAACCTCTGGGTAGGGGGGGCATGGTTCCCCCCTGACATGTGGAGATAACCATGTAAATAATATATCATATTTCCAACACATTGCCTTAGATTAAAAGTGATGATTGTATAACAATAGAGTTAGCTAGTACTAGTTCTTCTAACATATATATACATACTAACATTTGGATATTTTTCTTTGATGGCTCGAGATCACAAGAGGGATTCAGGGCATGTTGTATTCTCTTTGATCCATACAGATGATGGACACAAATCTCCTATTGATTAGATTTTGAGTGCACCAACAACACAACTAAGTACAAGGCCTTGATTCAAGGTCTAAGAAAAGCCATTGACATGAAGGTAAAATGCTTAAAAGTTTTTGGTGACTTAGAAATCATCATCAGGTAGGTAGAAAATTATATACATTGTTTATCTCCCCACTTGAAATTCTATCTACAAGAAGTTTGGAAGTTGATTGATAAATTCAATGCATTTAATATCACTTCTATTCCTTGTTCATAGAATGTTGTTGATATTTTAGCTAACACAACTTCAATATTTGTCCCTCTAAATACTAGTTTCTCTGTGAATTGATTTTCAGGACCCTAGTACTAGATGATATTTCTAACTAGAGGGTATTCAATGGTCATGAATAGATAACATAATTCCTCACCATTGCAGTCACCTTCATGGGCGTTGCCATAGATGATGATGAACATGAAAGGGGCATGTAAAACTATAAAGACGATGCATATAGTTTCAAAAGTAAGCTAATACCTAAAGGGGTTTTGACTCTGGAGAAATTGTTTGATCTACAAACAAGGTTTCGAACAATAGTCAACATGAAGACAAATAATTCTTGTATGAGTCATTAGTTAGTCAACTTGGGTACCAAAGACAATCCCAAATACATCAATTTGGGAACATGATCCTCAAAATCCAAGAAGTGGGCCTATATCCACATATTCACAAAATATAAGGAGGTCTTCACTTGAACATTCAAGGATTTGAAGATGTATGACAAGAAAATCATACAACACATCATTTCTCTCAAAGAAGACACAAAGCCTTTCAAGCAAAATTTATGTAAAGTTCATCCAACTCTAGAGCCACTGATATAGAAGAAGATAAAGAAATTGCTCAATGCCAAAATCATATTTAAGGTTCACCACTCAACTTAGGTGGAAAATTTGGTACTTGTTAGACAAAATTATAGGGAGATAAGATTTTGTGTGGATTTCCACAACTTAAATCAAGCATTTGACTAGGATAATTACCATGTTCCTTTGACGGAACAAATCTTGCAACTCATCTATAGTTATAATATGTTCTAATTACTAGACGAGTTCTCCAACTACAATTAAGTTTTGATAGTTGAATATGATCAATTCAAAACCACCTTCTACACGAAGTGGGCGACACACGCATATTGGAGAATGCCTTTTTGATTGATAAATGTAGGTGCGACATTCCAACATTCCATGGACATATAATTCAGAGGATTAATTGGTTAGAGTGTCATGGTCTACCTCGATGATGTCATTGTTTACTCCAAGGAGAGGTTAGACCACCTTTATCACCTAAAATTGATTTTCAAAAGATGCCAAAACCATGGTATATCTCTAAACCCCAAGAAAAACATCTTTCGTTGTTTCAAAAGAAAACTTCCTAGGCACATCATTTCTAAGGATGGGGTCTTCGTGGATCCAAAATGGACCAATGCCATAATGCAGATTCCCATGCTCAACAACAATAAGTCTATGTAGTCTTTCTTTGTAAAGATAAATTTTATATGTAGATTTGTAACTGACTTCGCCAAAATTTTGAAACCTCTTTATCATATTATTAAAAATGATTCAAGTTCAAATGGAAGTCTATTGAAAAGGAGGCCCTTGACAAAGTCAAGAGTACCATAGCCACAACATTGGCATTGCGCAACCCAAATTTCAATAAAGATTTCTCATTGTACACGTTCACTTTTGATCATTCTCTTGCGACAATGTTCACACAAATGGAAGAGAAAGGGAATGAGTGCCCACTTTCATTTATGAGCACTAGTCTACAAGGGGTTTAACTATTTTACCCAATGATCAATAAACAAGCCTTTATCATTTATAAAACAATCAAACAATTCAAACCCTATATTTTTAAAAACCACACCAAGGTGGTAGTGCCCCACCTAGCCACAAGGTCACCATTCATACATAAATAACTTAGTAAAGAAGAAGGAATTTGATGATAGCCATCCATGAGTATGATTTAGAGCTTAAAAACCTGAAACTATAGTTAGATGTCAAGGTCTATGTAGGTTAGTAGAAGAAGGATTGGACCCAACTAATTCATCATAGGAAGATTGGGAAAAGAATATCACTCTACACACATGATATTCTATATGTTATTTTGCTCAAACAAATTCTTGGTATATTGACTTGAAACAATATTTGCAACATTCTAGTCCTCTCAGTCATCTGAAATCCAAATAGAAGAGAGCATTGAAGCTTCAATAATCTTAGTACCAACTTATCAATGGCATCCTATTTAGGAAAAACTATGATGGCATATTTCTCAAGTGTCTTGAAAATCAAGATGATGATAAAGTTCTTACAAAGCTACATGATGAATTTGTTGGAGTACATTTTTTTTGGTGAAATAACAACTCACAAGATCTTGAGAGCTAGATATTACTAGCCAATGGTGTTCAAATATTCCCATGCATATGTTTGGAAGTGCAAAATATACCAGAAGTGTGTTGGTAGGGAGAAGAAACCAACAATTCCTTTATAGCCTATCACTATTGAAGAACCTTTTGAATAGTGGGGTTTGGATATCATCAATGTTATTAATCCAAAATCCTCGAGACAAGACAAGTACATATTGAACACAACAAATTATTTTACACGATAGACCAAGGTTGTATCATTGACTAATGTAAATGAAGAGGTGGTGATTCAATTCCTAGAACATCATTTGATTACTAGGTTCTGTCATTCTAAAGAGATAAATCACCAAGGAAGTCCTAAAATAACACATTGTTGGCCCCTCTAAAAAGATAAATTTAATTAATTACTTTTTGAGTGCTTTACAAAGAGAAATGGGTCCTATACCTAAGGAACTAATATCATACAAAGTTGTTTTTGAGAAATTGATATTTAGACATGTCCAATGCATTTCATCCCAACATGAAGTTTAGACTGCTTATATCCATGATAAGAAACAAGGTCAATTACAATTATTTTGTAAATAAAGTACAATTTCATACACTCTCTAGAAAAAAATAAAAGAAAAGGAAGTTGAAATGTTGTAATTGCCAAGAGGTAAGTCAAGAAGTCCCAAGAAGTAGTTATAGCTTGAGTGCTTTATAAGCCCATGGATGGATTGTAAAAGGGTCTTTTGCTTTTTGTAACTTTGAGAAATCTTTTGAGAATTATAATTAGAGGAAGCTCTTGGGGCCATTTTCAAGAGGAACAATGATGTTGTGCCGTGTATCCTATGAAGTTTTTAAATGTTTATGTTGTCTTTAATACCACTGTGAGGCTGTATAATTCTATCGTCAACTAATTTACAATGAATTTATAGTTCTTGTACTATTTTGTTCATTTGATATGTTGCTTTGAATTGGTAGATATGAGATTATGAATGGTAGTGTTTTAAAAAATTCTTATGCTTTTCACTTTTGTTTATGCTTATGTGTTTTAATATTTCTTTAATTTTTTTTGTTTAAAAAATATCTAATGAACATATAAATAACCTTTTATTTGTTGGTTAAAATCCACTCCTAGCAAGGATGGGTTAGATTATTTTTCATTTTACATGTAGGACATTAGCATTTTGCATTTTGTAATCATCCATTTTAAGTAATGGTCATCGGGCCAGAATCTAGATGGACCTCTTATACCAAAAAGTGTGAAGTCTAATTGAGACTTTACATCGAGGAACACCCATGTCTGTTGAAAGGAATTTTCCCTGCATCAATAGAAACTGACGCTAAAAGGAGGGGTGGAAAACTTCATACTCAAATTATTTTCCTCTATGGGGAGGACTGTCTCAAAGAGACCAGGATATTTGAAAATCTCAAGATCAAATTGATGAAAAGAGTTGTTGATCTCGCCATCCTTTCTCTTCTATTTAAACAAACCTCAACACTCTTTGCCAATCATATTATCTTCTGATGTCCCTGATGATGGGCGAAGTGTCCACTCAAAACGTTGGACGTTTCAAAACCTCTCACACAGTTACATCCATAAAATTCTTCCTCAATTATGTTAAGAACCAAAGAACTGAATACAAAAGCACCACAATAGATATAGAAGAACAATATGAAAAATCTCTTTTATTATTACCAAACCCTTAGGGTAGGGAAACACCATACAATGGATCCTATTATGGAAGAGATCCTCTCCTGTCACTTTCCTCTTCGAGGGGGCATCCTTTTGTTGAGCTTCAGCTCCAAATACAATACTTCTCTTCATGTCCCATTACATTGCTTGAACCCCTTTATATAGTGTTACTAACCACCTAAGAACATTCTAGAGGAGGAACCTTCTAGAAGTATAACCTTCTAGTAAGTCCTCTTATATTTATTATATATAACTACCATAGTGGGACTTATTTAATACTATATTTGACCCAGTCCACCTTACATTGAATGGCCTCCACTATTATCACTATGGGCCCTCTGCCCCCCCCTACTACCTCTCTAACTACCTAACATTCCATCCCCCTTTTGAAAGCGTTGTCCTCAATGCTTGATGTACAACCATATACCAGGGTCCCATGGATAATTGTGGACCATAAAGATGAAGAATACCAGAGAACCAAGGTCCCATGTAGAAAGGAAATCCATGATGTTGAAGTAGTCCAACTGCCATTGTAAACCCGGGTCCCATGTCTAAGTGCTCATGTGAACTCCCTGTGGAAGATTTTGGAACCCAATAACCAACTCAAAATGATGCTCCAGAGACTAACACCTGTCATGTGGATCCAAATAAGAAGATCCATTCACATAGTGGAAAAGGGTCGTAGCAGAATTTGGAAGGAATAATACCACTGTAGAATATGCATGATGGACACTGGTAATGATCATTGGCTCCTGATTTGTCACATTGATGTTCTCTACAGAAGGTGGATGAGAGTCATCAAATAAAATATGAAAGTGGTTGTCATCCCATAAATGACAACTATCCATATACCAATCATCACAATATAGAGAGGTAGTAGGCGGGGCCAGAGGGCCCATAGTGATAATAGAGAGGCCATTCAATGTAAGTTGGACTAGGTCCACTATAGTATTAAATAAGGCCCACTATAGTAGTCAGATATAATAAATATAAGAGGACTTACTAGAAGGTTATACTTCTAGAAGGTTCCTCCTCTAAAATGTTCTTAGGTGGTTAGTAGCACTATATAAAGGGGTTCAAACAATGTAATGGGACATGAAGAGAAGTATTGTATGTGGAGCTAAAACTCAATAGGAGGATGCTCCCTTGAAGAGGCAAGTGAACAAGAGAGGATCCCTTCCATAATAGGATACATTGTATGGTGTTTCCCTACCCTAAGGGTTTGATAGTAATAAAAAAGATTTTGCATATTATTTTTCTATATCTATTGTGGTGCTTTTGTATTTAGTTCTTTGGTTCTTAACAAGTGGTATTAGAATAATTTCCTTGGAAGGAAGTGTGGGCAAATATTTTTTTTGAAGATTTATTTTTTCGGAAAAAAAATAGGGCCGCGACATTCTGGATGATTTCTGTAGGTTTTGGTGCAAAATCTCTTTTATTACTATCAAACCCTTAGGGTAGGGCAACAACATACAATGGATCCTATTATGGAAAGGATCCTTTCCTGTTCACTTGCCTCTTCGAGGGGGCATCCTCCTATTGAGCTTCAGCTCCAAATACAATACTTCTCTTCATGTCCCATTACATTGCTTGAACCCCTTTATATAGTGCTACTAACCACCTAAGAACATTCTAGAGGAGGAACCTTCTAGAAGTATAACCTTCTAGTAAGTCCTCTTATATTTATTATATCTAACTACCATAGTGAGCCTTATTTAATACTATAGTGGACCTATTCCACCTTACATTGAATGGCCTCCACTATTATCACTATGGGCCCTCTGCCCCCCTCTACTACCTCTCTAGATACCTAACAAATTATGACCAGTTCTAGAATCTTCATACTCAAATTCTTAATATCTATGGAGAGGATTGTCTTAAAGAGACCAGGATATTCGAAAAGCTCAGGATCAAATTGGCAAAAAGAGTTGTTGATCTCGCCATCCTTTCTCTTCCATTTAAACAAACCTCAACACTCTTTTATAATCATATTAGCTTTTGATGTCCCTGATGATGGGTGGAGTGTCCACTTGAAACGTTGGACGTTTCGAAACTTTTCACACAGTTACATCCAGGAAATTCTTCCTCAAATATGACCAGTTGTGTAAACCTTCATACTCAAATTCTAATCCTCTATGGAGAGGACTGTCTCAAAGTGACCAGGATATTCGAAAAGCTTGGGATCAAATTGGCGAAAAGAGTTGTTGATCTCACCATATTTTCTCTTCTATTTAAACAAACCTCATCACTCTTTTCAAATCATATTGGCTTATGATGTCCCTGATGATGGGTGGAGTGTCCACTTAAAAGGCGTTTTGAAGCCTCTCACACAGTTACATCTAGAAAATTCTTCCTCAATTATGACCAGCTGTGGAAACCTTCATACTTAAATTCTTGTCCTCTATGGGGAGGATAGTCTCAAAGAGACCAAGATATTCGAAAAGCTCAAGATCAAATTGGCGAAAATAGTTGTTGATCTTGCCATCCTTTCTCTTCTATTTAAACAAAGCTCAACACTATTTTCCAATCATATTAGCTTTTGATGTCCCTGATGATGGGTGGAGTTTCCACTCAAAACGTTGGACGTTTCGAAACCTCTCACACAGTTACATCAAGAAAATTCTTCCTCAATTATGACCAGTTGTGGAACCTTCATACTCAAATTCTTATCCTCTATGGAGAGGACTGTCTCAAAGAGACTAGAATATTCGAAAAGCTCAGGATCAAATTCACGAAAAGAGTTGTTGATCTCGACATCCTTTATCTTCTATTTAAACAAACCTCAACACTCTTTTCTAATCATATTAGCTTTTGATGTCCCTGATGATGGGTGGAGTGTCCACTTGAAACGTTGGACGTTTAAAAAATTCTCACACAGTTACATCCATAAAATTCTTTCTCAATTATGACCAGTTGTGGAAACCTTCATACTCAAATTCTTTTCCTCTATGGAGAGGACTGTCTCAAAGAGACCAGGATATTCAAAAAGCTCAGAATCAAATTGGCGAAAAGAGTTGTTGATCTTTCCATCCTTTCTCTTTTATTTAAACAAACCTCATCACTCTTTTCCAATCATTATAGATTTTGATGTCCCCGATGATGGGTGGAGTGTCCACTCGAAACGTTGGATGTTTCGAAACCTCTCACACAATTACATCCAAAAAATTCTTCCTCATTTATGCATAGTGTTTTATATATTATGAACATCAAATTGATACAATTAAGTGGAAACTAGCCTTGACCTCTATATTTGACAAGGGTTATACATGTGTTGGGTATGTGCTGTATTCTTTGCTACATTGCGCCGGGGGGTTTGAGGAGGGGGGTAGGGGAGGGCGGGTGCTAGGCCCCCCCTTCGAGTGTTTGGGGGCAGTGCCCTTGATTTTTTTTTTTGCCTCAGGAAAATTTTCCTCGTTTTTCGTGTCCATTGTTGGGCGGTTTTTCGGCACATGTTTTTTTGCCGATGGTTTTCTATTTTTGGTTAAGGAATTAGGGTTGTTGACTAATCCAGGTCATTGGGTTAGGATTTTGGATGCCGCTGGATCCTATATTTATATTTTATTGTAAACAATGTATGATATGAATAAATACAAAATATGCTAGTTTTCTCGGTTTGGGTTTCCAAGGGAAAAATCTCTGTGTAATGCGTGTATTTGCCGTTGTATCTTTTCTGTTCTTTTACTTAAAATATGTTTGCAATAAATAATTGTACAAGGTTAAAATCTACAACATGCAATGCTGGATTTTTTTATAATAATTAGTTAATATATTGTCTTCCACCTGACACTCATTCTTGTCACTACTTCCACCTAGAGCTCACCCTTCATGTAAAAACAATGTCTTATTGTGTTGTCTTACCTCCATCCTCATAACATCATGTTTAGTAGCTTGGAAAGTTTGTGGCAATTATACAAACTTCCATTGATGGCCAGATGCTACTGCAATGTTGACCTAGTTATATTTTGTATATTCAATATTCATGTTTTCTTTACTCAAATGAATTGTCTTTGCAAAGATAGTGCCCCACTTGGTTCAAATTAGAGTTAAGCTTTCTTACAATAATAAAATACTCATGCAATACTACTTAGATGGGTTGGTATTACCTATAAATGCTAAGGTGGGTTGGCATTACCTAGAAATGTTTGGGAAGATGGGATTTGTAATGCAAATGGAGAAATGTGTGTATGCTTATGTTTCTTGTTTTTCACAAGTTACAATAAATAGTAGAACATTCTTAGTTAACATTTTTTTTCTATTGATTGTATTCTTCAGTTTAATTTTAACTAATGAATATGATTGCTCCAATTTTATCAATCCAAGCCCGAAGAAGAGAAAAGTGAACATGCTTTTTTTTGTACTTAACACTTTTGAAGTTGAAGGTTTGAATTTGAAGGTTTGAACTTAGATGCTTTCAACAACTAAAAAACATAATATGACTTACCTCCTAACATGGGGAAATTGAAGAGGCACATTCAACCCTACTCTTTTAAAATCTAGGGTCGCCCAAAGACCATAAAGATTGCAGGTAGGATGCCATTGCAATTACTAACACCTAGATCGACTTGAAAGAAACCCTCGATAATCACATTTTTTAAACAAATTTGCCCGATAAACTTTAATTACAATGCACTCTTTAAAATATCTTGATGATTTAATGAAAAATAATAATATCACATTTTAAAAATTCAATTATTTTTTTCCAAAATTAAAATGAATAATTAATATTATATTATTTTTTACATTAAAAAATTTAAATAAAAATTAAACTTTGCACATGAGTCGGACAAATGGGCTTTGTCCGTATCCGACGACTAAGTTTTGTCATACTTGAGCGTTAAATCCATGAAATTTACGGATTTGATGGAAACACATCTCATTTTGAAGGAAAATCTTTATTTAAAATACATAATGCCATGTGATAATCAACCAAATCTTTGCAAATAAACAACAAACTATTTTATGATAAATTAAAGCAAATACGGAGAGGCGTGGCAGAGAGACAACAAGAAGCAACATAGAAGAGAGACAAAAGTGTTGGATACCATAGAAGCAACATATCCATAGAAGAGAGACAAAAGTGTTGGATACCATAGAGAGACAAAAGTGTTGGATACCATAGAGTACTGCTTTTGGTACCTATTCTTCTTCATGGTCGAACCACAAACTAGCCAAGAACAATTATCCTTTTATGGCATTTTAGTTTTTCCCAATGACGATTAAAACCCAATTTTAATTAGAATTAAGAATTGTGGTAAATGATTGAAACAATCTTTATGGACGGATTCATCCAAATACCTCACAAAATGTAACCATAAGACATAACGTAATGAATGCACTTATTCCATACATTTCATGTAAACAAATATAATTACATGAAGGTAAGATTACATTTAACCCTTAAAAACCTTATATTTGTGGTTTTGTGCATTTCAATTATATTTGAAAGCTAACACCTAATTTGAAAAAATGTCCTTAACCCTACAAAGTAATTGGAATCCCATAATACACAATGCAAGGATCAACATGACATTATTATAATACTAGAAAGGTTTATGGTCAAGATCAACCATCAAAAAGTTATAAACACTAATTTATGTGATAGAAAAAATTATGCGAGTCTTGTGATTACTCTAATATCAATGGCTACATGAACACGTCCCATGATCTCATGGTTCACGTTGACATTTGGGAGACTTAACTCAATCTAACCCTCAAGCATCATAGCATGCACATCATTAAATCCAAATCGAGTGAGGTTTCAACTATAAAATGCATGGTATAGTAATATATGATGAACACCTTAATATAACTCATATACAAATCAAAGATAAGGACACTATGATTTATGTGGTTAAAGCATGGTATAGTAATATAGTCTGAACACCTTAATATAATTTATATACAAATCAAAGATGAGGACACTATGATTTATGTGGTTAAAATCCTCAAAGAGGGAAATAATTCATGATACTTAGGCAATTGATTGATGGAGAAAATAATTTACAAGAACATTTCTCAATTCAATCATTAACACATGATTGTCCGTGCTCCTTAAATAGAGATCACAAACCAATTGGGTGTTAAGACATGAATCAAGTGTTGTTAATGTTGAGGATATGTTTGAATTCAATTCATGTGATTCGACAATCAAATTTTTGG
>JASDQU010313418.1:0-13402 GCA_032191745.1 Picea mariana | reverse complement strand
TATGTTGTATGTTATGTTGAAGGATATAACTGTAAGTCGATGATCCCCTCGTGTACTAAATCCTGAATGTAGTGCATGTGGATCTCGATGTTCTTCGTCCGCTGCCTCTGAACTAGATCTCTGCAGAACTTCAGAGTGCTCTAGTTGTCACACCAGATGACAATCGACCGATGAAACTGAATGCCCAACTCAGTGAGAAAATGTTGTAGCCGCACAACCTGAATGGTTATGTTAACTACCCCTATGTACTCTGTGTCGACTAAAGATAGAGAAATGACAACTTGCTTCTTGCTCGACCAACAGATAGGCCCGGAACCAAGACTGAGTGAGTAACCAGATGTGGATTTGCGATCAATGTTATCGCCAGCCCAGTCGGAATCAGTAAACCCAATGAAATCTAATGTACAGTCTGTTGCATAATGAATCCCAAAGGTGATGGTGCCATGTACGTATCGAAGGATACACTTTGCAGCTTTCCAATGTAGCTCATGCAGCTCCTGTATGAACCTGGAAACTGCGCCAACTGCATATGAGAGGTCTGGTATGGAGTGTGTGAGATACAACAAGCTCCCCACTAGCGGTCTGTAGAGTGTGTTGTCAACCAGTGGAGTCTCCCCGCCATCCTCAAGTTTGACTCCTGATAGGAAAGGAGTTGGAGCAAACTTGCAGTCTGTCATGTGAAATCTCTCAAGGAGATCTCGTGCATACTTGGCTTGAGACAGTTTGATGCTTGATGCATCCTGACTGATCTTGAGTCCAAGGAAGAATTGTAGCAGACCCATGTCCGTCATCAAAAACCTATCATGTAAAATCCTCTTGACTGCAGCAATCACTGAAGTTGAGCTCCCGGTGATCAACAAATCATCGACATACAAAACTAAAAGTAGAAGTGAATCAGTCGTCCTGAGCATGTATACATTCGGGTCTGATTTACAACGTACAAAGTTCTATGACAATAGGTAGGAGTCCATCTTGGCATACCATGCCCTCGGAGCCTGCTTGAGGCCATAAAGTGACTTCTTCAGTCGAAAAATCAAATATGCTACATAAATCCCTCGGGATGCTCCATGTAGATCTCCTTAGAGAGATCACCGTGAAGAAATGCATTCTTCACGTCCATCTAATGGACTTCTCATCCCTTGGCTACCGCAATGGCAAGTGCCAATCATATGGAATCCATCTTCGCTACTGGAGTGAAGGTATCATCATAGTCAATACCATGAACCTGTTGATGGGGGGGGTTTCAAGGCTAATGCGCCACTCTGGTGATGATACTAAGGCAAGGTCGAATTAGCATGGTGATGATCCCAATATTGTATGGTGACAAAACCAATGCGGCATCTAAACTCAACTCAACTAGTCAAACTGAAGTGTCAACTGAAAGAGAATATTCTCCAGGTGGAATATTCTCCCCTAAATTATAGGAGACTAGATAATGACTAATTATGACTAATAAACAAGGAAAACCCTTAGGAAAAAAAATCCTAGGTGTGTGTGAAGTAACTCCAACATCTACATCAAAAGTAAATTCTTAGAGTCATTCTAGCTTAAACATCTAGGGAATAGTCCCACACCACATGTACACCAAAATGAATCTCCAAAAAGTGGCCATTAATGGCTTCTCCTTATTAATAGTTCCACCTTGCTATATGATTCCCTTCTTGGATTTTCAGTTTTGTTTAGTTGTCTTTCCTGCCACTTTGGGATTCCCTTCTTGTCCAATCAGTTTATTTATCCAACTATACTTTAGTGCCACTTAGGGTTTGTCTCCTTTCTTGATCATTTTCGCATTCTTCTTGGTTGTTCAATTTTTCCATACCACTATAATTTTGTATCACCTAGAATTTTTTATTTATTTTATTAGTTTGAACTTCCTTTTCTTTAACTATTCTAGTATTCTTCTTGGCCTTTTGATTCTTTTTGTTGTTTTTTTAAGATGTCTACATGTTAATGTACAAAATATGGGACACACAAGTAACTTTTAGCATTAAGTTAATTTAATTCCATTGAGCAAACCCCTTTTTGGTATTTCAAATTAAATTGGGCTATACAAATTTTTTGGTTATTTTTCTAAGCTTGAGAGAAAGATTTAGAGGATCGATACCAATCTTACAATTGGTTTTTGATTGCACATAAGTTTAAATAATGAGACCCCAATTTGAGCAATCAAGAGTGCAAAAATTAGGGTAGGGTTACACCATATTGCAAGGAAGAGGTCTCAATTTGGTAGTTGGGGTTGATCCTTTTCTCAAGTGCTCAAACTTGGTAGTTGGGGCAAGAGAGAACAAGTGAAAAGGGGATCCAATTTTGGCAATCAAGGCTGATGATCATGCTTAGAAAAGGTTTTGAGTATGACTTAGTCAAGTTTGAAAGGAAGAAAACAAGCATTCAAACAAAAAATTTAAAAAAGCTCGAACAAAAGGGGAAAAATTGAAGAGTTTGAAATATTGAAAAGAGGGCCCAATTTGGAGAATGAGATCAATGTCAAAATTGAGACCCATTCACACCAGATTTAGAGGAGGAAGACTTGATATGACAATTAGGGTTTATTTCCATATCGGGTGGATCAAAGAGTTGAGGCAAAAGTTAAGAGTTTGAAAGGAGATTTCAAAGTTCAAACAAAGGAATTGAAATATTCAAAGGTTCAAATGAAATCCAAAGGGAAATAAAAGCACTGATAGGAGGGAATGATTTGGATATTAGTGTCAATTTCCAAATCGAGGATTTCGTTAAGTAATCAAAGGGAAAAAGGGGAACGATTCTAGAAATCGAGTTGATTTGGAAATCAAAAGGGGGGTGAAGCAAGATTTGAAAGGTAAGTAAAGAAATGAAAGAGTTCAAATTTGGGTTTAAAAGAAAAACCCAAGACTTGCAAGAAAAATTCAAAATGAAAGTTCAAAGTTAAAAGAGAAATTCAAGGTTCAAAAGAATAGTTAAGAGAAAAGGGCTCAAACCTGATCTCAGAGAAATCTCACTTGAAAATGAATAACTAGGGATTTGGCTTGGCAATCGAGCCGATTTTGGGATTGGGGAAGAACTTAAAAAAAAGGATAAGAAGATACATGATTTGAGGATCAGGCCCGATCTAGAAATCGAGGGTCAAAAGAGTTCAAACAAAGAAGATTAAGGAATAAAATATTGAGGAAGGAAAGAAATACAAAATCAATGAGGAATAAATATTATGGAAGGAAAGAAAGCGATTCAATTGAGGAACAAAGTTCAAGGAAGAAAAAAAATTAAGTCAATATCAATTAAGTGAAACGTGAAGGCACATCTGACTTAACCATCTAAAAAGAATGAACAATGCAACAAGGCAATGAGAAACCAAGGTTAATATATTTTAAAAAGAATAAAACATACTTAGAAAAGTGAATTGAAAAAGGAGGGACCCTATGTTTTTCCCAAAACTTGGGGGGGTTGTTGAGGGATGAAAAAATGGTGACACACTAGGAGAATCCATGAATATCTAAATCATTACTTATTTAATCATGTTTTTTAATACAGAGATAGAAATTTTAGAAACAATATTACCTTTAGAATTCAAACAAATGGTTTCCTTAGGTCCTTCCCTTGTAAAATGAAACGATGGTATCCAAATCATGTAGATTTTGTGGTTTAGAATCCTCCCCTAAAGATAGAAAGTGTGGAGTTGATTTCCTTTAAAGCTTCACCTAATGTTTTAGATAACAATTATATTCACATGATTTTTCTTTAAATGGGGTTGAATATTTAGAGCACATAGGTTGTTTCACTTTCCTTCCATATTGCTCCACTACTCGTGAGTGTCCACAGCCCCTATGGCATCACCTTAGCATCACAGTCCTTGCTCCACTTCTATTTAATGTCCATATCCCTAGTAGAGATATCTATGTTTCCCCCAAAATGACTAAATTTCCCTTCCCAATCCTTTTACCAACTAAAAATTATATGCTATAGAAATGGAGGATGGGGGAAACATTAGGTCTTTACAACCAGGAGGGGATGATGCACATCCTTAGGAAAGGACCAACCATGTCTAAATAATAAGAATATACCCTAAAATATATTTAACATTGGATGTCTCACTGAAAACCCTTCACATGGTTTGATCCTTTAATGTGAATGGATGATATCTTCAAGTTGGGTGAATCATCAATTAACCGATTTTTCAATATTTTCTAGGGTTCAATTATTTAGGGAAGCCCCAATTCCACCACTATTTTAAGTTCTTCATGTAGCATGGGACGTTTTATTCACAAATTCTTTGTTCATGACAATATTGAGAAGTAAAATGAAATATTACAAAGATCAACAAGTGTGCTTGTTTTCAGCAAGGCCCTACACTTAAGCATCAGGAGAACACTAAAAAAGTTAGTGAGCATACAAGCCATGCAAGGATAAAATTGTTATCAGAAAGGAAACATATGTAAGATAAAACCGTAAAGAAATATAAAACACCAAAATAAATTAAAGAAGCATATTTGAAAAGAACGAGGGATGGTGCTTCATTTTAGGGATTGAATCTCCATGCTTGTGCCATCTTATCAGGTTTTATGGGTTGCTAAGTTTCTCCTTCTATCATAAAAAACTCACAAGATTTTCTTGGATTCATTCAACCATGCCAAACAAATAATTAGGATTGAACTCAAAGAGAATACAAAATTGCAAATTACACAAATTTGAATCAAAGTAATTCTCAAGCTAAGTCTAGAATCTTCGTGAAAAAAATAAAAATACCAAAGGAAGACCAACCAAGAAACTTAAAATGCAAGGTGAAGAAACCAAAAGTAAGCTCAAACATATAACATATTTATGAGGAATATAGTAGGAGAAGGAAAATCTGTAATAATAAATTCAATTCTGAGTAGACCGTAGAGTCATGGGATGCAAACCATCAATATTTAATGAGTGAAAATGAACTGTAAGAAAAATAATTTGTTCAAAAAGAATGGCGATAAAGTTTCTATACACTAGATTCAATTCAAAATCAAACATGAATCATCATAAAACCAGTGCTCATAATGTCTCTAGAAGAAAAACTAATTTCTATGGGAAACTAGACAGATGAACAACGCATTTATATTAGCCAAGTCCTTGGTTGTCTCATACTATCTTGATTATAGATTGCTTACCCCTTGGTGCTTTCAATTATCATGAACTAAGGTTTTTCATTGGATGCACATACTAAGTATAATATATTTTACTCTTGGACATGCAAGGGTTTTAGGGTTTGAGGGGGTTAATGCTTGCTCCGGTTACTTATTTTCTATAATGTGCATCTCATAAGATATCTTCTGAATATTTTGATGGCCAAGTTTTCTCTATGTACATGAGATGCAGTGTTCCCAAAACAACTTATAATATTTTGATCCATGTCTCCTTTGTCACTCATTGGCTAGTGGTGCACTTCATCCCTACATAAGCACATCGTTCGAGCATGAGGTAGGTTGTTCTTATACGAAAGTGTTGATAGTGAAATATGACCATGTTCAACATTCACGAATTCGCCTGGTCAGGATCCTGATTAGACCCTTATCCATTGTAAATGGCGACCCCGACTAGTTTAGGTCCAATTACCTATATTTATCCTAATCTACAAAATAAAACTAAATCTAAAATATATACACTTGCTAATTGATTATAGATATTTTATTCTTTGTTAAATAACAAACTGAAATATAAATATATACAAGTTCAAAACTATGTACAAAAAAAAGACTAATTCTAATTATCATAAAAGTTACTCCTACGAAAGGATATTTTGTTTTCTCTTTAAGAATACAAAGTATTTGAAATGAATATACAAATGAACTAAAGCAAATAAAATCTAAACTAATCTAATGTCTGGGTATTAATTCAAATAGTATATGAATTGAGTAAGATAAATAGTATTCAAAAGATATAGATCTTCAAAACACATGTTTGAATATATCCACTGAGTATGAATTAATAAATCTTCCTAAATAATTAACACAAATTTTTAATCGAGACAATATTCATATACAAAAAATTCACTCAAATAATGTATCAAATGAAAGATGAATCAATATAATTCATTAACAGTAATCAATTAAACCAATTGTAGTTCCAGCAACACATTCTTCAGTTAAGACTTTGATTTTAAAAATGAACATTTAGATACCAGTAACAGTGTCAAATATTGATTGCTTGTATTAATATTCAAAGCCACAAAAGATTCAGCATAATGTTTCAAAAAAGGAGACTTCTACAGTAGTGCATGAATTTCATTCTTATTTTAGAATGGGAAATTATCAAAATTGTTTAACTCCCAAACTATATTAACAAAATACATAAAATAAAAATAGTTTTATTTTAACAACTAATTATTCTATTATGGAATTATGCTTGGAAAATTAATATTCCATATTCTCGTATTTCATCGGTCATTCTTTTAACACCTGTAAAAAGAACAAAAAGAAAAAATAAAAATTAATAAAACATAAAAAACAAAATTAGAGTTGCTACATAATTTTAAATTCTGTAGCTACTCATTTATTAATGAAATTTAAACAAAATAATAAAACTAAAAGAAAACATTTAACTCATACCAAAAACAAAGTATCTTATTCACTGAGCATTATTGGGTAAAGAATTAAATTATGTGTTAACAAAAATGTTAACCCGTGGTGAGTTGATGGTAATTGCTTCTCCTTTTTTGTCATGCTTGGAACCTGAAACCTGACTTTTTTGGCTATCGACCAATGATTTGTTTTCTGCCATAAGTAGTTGGTTTTCTAGTTTTAAATCAATTATGTTTTCCTGTAGCACTAGAACCACTGAATAATATTTATCTTTCCATAAGGAAACCTCCATATTAGGATCAGTTTTAGCTTTTTCCTTCTCTATTTATTCAACGATCTTTTCAACAATTTCCTGCAGAAAAATGTTCTGTGGAGAAGATAATTCTTGATTTTTAAATATCTCTTCATCTTCAATTTGAACATGAGAACTGACTTTAGAATTTTTTCTAGATTTATTTCTAAGCATTTTGGAAACTTTACTGCCCTGACATTTGTTCATAAAATTGACTAAAATCGTAGAATCATCTTTCTTTTTGGAAACAAGAGGGTTACACTCGGATACATGATAGGAAGAAACAATCTATTTGGATGCTTTAGAAGAGACTTGGGGTATTTCACAAAAAATGAATGACTCTGGCTTAAGGTTAAACCTTAAAGATTGATTGTGTGTAACCCTCGCAGCATTTTGCAGAGAAATGGAAATATGAGGGTAAGTCAAAACATTATCTTCTACAGGATTTAGGGTTTCAAATTGTACTTCAAAATTGTGACTCTGTAAATATGACTCAGAGTTTTCTTGAAAATTATTTCTCTTGACAAAATTCTCCCAAGACTCGTCGTTCTGCTTTAATTGAGATTCAATCCAATTTTTCATTAAACCATGATAAAAAATATTCCTTTCTGAAATGATATTTTTTCTCTGGTAAAAAAGAGTCAATTTCGAAAGGCTTTTGAGAAAGAAAACCAACATATTTAACTCATAATCCATGAAAACCATTAACAATTGAAATTTATATATAAATAAAATACTATATCGACCCTCCCAGGTAATAAAACCTTTGATAACTCCTAACAAAAAATGCCATTTTTATTTCACTAGGTATATAGGCATACCTTTGTAATCGTATTTGTACTCAGGATAAATTAGGATTTATGACCAAGTGATCTCTTTCACTCTTTTGGTCTTGGATCAACATTCCCACTTTAATGACAATTTGGTCACTCTCGCTATCAATTCTTCTTCTAATTGTAACTATGTATCTCCAATTTTAGTGTATTCACATTAAAATTTAGCACAAAAGATTTAGTGACCTGCGCATTGTAGCCATTAAACACTCACAAGAAATCTAACCAACCAACCTTTTTAAAAGTTGGAAAATAGTCCTCATGAGCTTTAGTAAGCTCAATTCTAGGTTCGAATCTAGATATCATACCCATATTAAAGGTTTACCACAGCTCGGAAACAAAGACCATTATGAAAACGTAACAGACTCTCGCTCACAGATAAACAAAAACAAACTTTCAATGCCTGGGAAAATATCCCAATACAAGGAAATACATTGTATACAAGATTTGACATGAGGTATTGATTTGTAAATACAGTGAGACAACATAGTACCATGTGTGCAGGAGGAATGTAAGTATACTTTGAGAAAATTAAACCGTTTGCATGGAGTTTGAAAAGACCATGTTTTGATTTTCCAATAAGGTAATTTATATCTATGATGATCATGTTAGGTGCGATGTCCCACAACATTATATCAAATAGCTATTATGGATCATGGGAATCATGATAATAACTTGATTATGACAAGAAATCTAGGATTTTGTAAACGTGATTAAACTTTTTTGAAACATTAATTCAAACAAAATAGGTTAATGAAAACTTAGACAAGCAACATAATTAAAAAGTGTAGCTTGCCAACTATTGTATCTCGTGTAGAATTTTGTTAAAAGTGTATATGTGATAAAACTTATCAAGGATATGTTGATCAATAACATTTAAGATGTCGTCAATTAAATACTCGATCAAAAAAAAAGAACAAACCAGAAGGAAGATGTCATTGAAGTCTAAATGAAGATTCAAAGGACTTGGGGGCATGATTGTCAAAAACTGAAAATAATACTCAAGAGAAAACATGATGATTTTCATAAAAAAATTCTAAGAGCTTTTTCTTTTTTTTTTAAATGAAAAAATAAAGAAGTGGCCCAAATTTATTTATATCACATGCAAAATTTGGGAGGTTGTTTTCAGCTACAAAAAATGGCAACACGCTGCTGAAACCAATTATCTCTTTGTATAAGTCAAAGAAAAATATATCAGATCATAAGAAAATAAGGAAAAATTACTGAATGTAGATAAATTATATTTATGACTAATTTGTAAAGGATAAGAAATAAAAAAAGTACTAATACTCTTTCACTCTATCTCATTGGAGGGGATAAAAGGCGTTTATTAATTTAATGGCTAGGAAAATAATCTTTTGATTTGACTAATAAGTAAATTTTATTCATCATGTCAGAATTGAAAATTTTAACTCATTGTACCTGGTATTGCTTTGCTTCCCAAGCATGTTCAATACCCTAGAAAAGTTACCTTAATATCATATAAGCCTTGACCCGATGCCAGCAGGCCTTTTCAGTACCCTAGTGGGTTAACATATACTTCCCACGTCCTCATTTTTATTTATTTTACTTTTCAACATTTATCTTTAGTTAATGACTTAGTGATTTCATTTTAGTAATGACGAAAATAAAGGAGGGGTGATATAGAGAGTTATTTATTTATCTCTGAACGTGAAATAAGAACTAAATTGTTTGTTTTATGACATGTTATTTCCGAGTCCATTATTTTGTTTTAGGGGAAAAATATTACTCCAATTAGACTTTGTTGTAAAGTATTTTCCTTGTTTTTATTTCTTTAAAATATAAACTAGTCATAAGATTTATCCTTTAAATTTTAAGGAATTTTCCCATTTCAAACAATCTAAATTAATCTCTCTCTGTACTAAAATGAATTTCAAAGATAACTAATAAACAAATGTATCCAATTGTTATATCAGATCATAAATCAAAAGATAATCAAAAAGTAGTATGAGGAAAGAAAATTCAAGAACTTCAAAAAATTAAAATATCAAAAAGAAAACTCAAAATAAACAAGAATATTTACAGTTATTTACAAAGATTGAAGTGTCATCTAAGAAAAATATTTTTTGAGGATTAACCCATTTACAGGGAAAGATTCTTCTATGCCTTCAAGAGTCTATAAAGTAAAGGTAAGTGGACCAACTTTTTGAGCAACCTGAAAATGACCTAACCACAATTTTTGAAATTTCATATGTTTACCTTTTTCCTCATTGGCTTTATCCCATTTTAGGACTAAGTCACCAACTTCAAATTTTTGTCACCTACAACTTTATTATCGAACCATTTCTTAATAACCATTTGATAATGGGAAAAATTATCCTTAGCCTTATCCCTCACTTCCTCTAGTTTGAAAATCTGATTCACACAATATTGAAGACTAGAGCAAGGTTTTTCCTCAATAGATTGTACTAAATCCAGGGATGGTATGGAAATGTTAGGTAGAAGAATAACCTCCTTCCCATAAACTAAAAAGTAAGGGGAAGTACCAGTTATGCTTTGTAGGTGATTCAATCTTCCCACAATGCGTAAATTAATGTTTCGTGCCAATTTTTGTGGTTATCACTGATAGTTTTCTTGATCATTTTCAAAAGATTTATGTTTGTTGATTATGCTAAACCATTACCATGAGGGTAATAATTAGAAAAATGTTTCATTTTAATTCCTTTCTGAAGTGCATATTATGTAAGCAACAAAGAAGAAAAATAAGTTGCATTATAAAAAACTAATGTGCTTAGGAGACCAAATCTTGTAATAATAAATTGATCTAAGAATGAAATTACCTGATCAGTTGTAACTGTTTTCAAGGGAATGACCTCCACCCATTTTGTAAAATAATCAGTGGTGGTAAGAATATACCTATGTTCCTTGGAAGAATTTGGGATAATTTCACCAATGATATCGAGTCCCCATTGTTCAAATGGGTGATCAACAATGATGGGATGCAAAGGAAACACTGATTTATTTTCTCGTCTGACTGAAGTTTGACAAATTTTACATTTTAGAACATATGCATGAGAGTATTTAAACATGGTCGACCCATAATATCCTGCACATAACAATTTTTTAGCGGTTGTATCACCCCTAAAATGACCACCTACAGGTCCATCATGTAAGTCAAATATAACTTTATCAACCTCTTGTTTTTATAAAGATCTAAGTAACATTGAATCATAATTTTGTTTGAAAAGAACATTATTGGTGAGATGATATTGTGTGGTTTTTATTCTTAAAGCACGTTTCCTTTTAAAATCTAAATAAAGAAATACAGTACCATGAGTTAGATAATGAATTAAATCTGAATATTGTGAATCAAGAATTTCAGGAGTAACACATACCTGTTGTATATCCTCGGTCCTTTATCTTGTCTGCATTTCCATATGTAGTATCAATGGTTTATATTAATAACTTGCATAAACCTTGACCTCGTACATTTTTTGCAGGTTTTATCTCTAAATCATATTCTTGTAATGCGTTTACCCAATTTTCTCTCTTATCTCCTAAATCTTTCTGAACAAGTAGGCTTCTAACTAAAGGGTGTGGAACTATTACTTTGGTGTGTGATTTGATGAGGAAAGGTCTGAAATGTTTGATGGATTTGAAAACTACATAAGCTTGTTTTTCAACATCAGTATAATTTAATTATGCTCCTTATAATGTTGAGCTTTCAAAAACAATTGCTACCTCTATGTTTTGATCATTTTTCTGTGATAACATAGATGCATAAGATCATTTAGAGGCGAATGTATAAAGAATAAATTATTTATCATAATTAGGAGAAAGTAAAGAAGGTGCTTGAATGATTTATTTCTTTATATAATTGAAAGCTTCTTTTTCAATTGTATTCCACTTGAATATCATGTCTTTTTTAATCATATGTTGCAAAGGTAAGATTCTTTGTGTGAAATTAGGGACAAAACGCTTCACAAAATTAATTTTCCCAAGGAAAGATTACATCGATTTTTTATTATGAGGTAATGAAATTTCAGATATGTTTTTAACTCTAGAACGATCAATTGAAATGCCTTATTTAGAATCTATAAACCCCAAAACATGTCCTTCTTGAAGAGAAAAAAAATTGATTTTTTAGGATTTAAAGAAATTATGTACTTACAACATCATTCAAAAACTTGTTTAAGATGAGAAATATGATCTGAACGATTCTTGGAATAAATTGTTATGCCATCTAGGTAAACAACAACATATTTATTGATTAAGCCTCAAAAACCAATATCCATAGCTCGTTGAAAAGTTACACCTGCGTTGACTAAACCAAAAGGCATATTTTGATAAGAAAAAGTACCCCATTTAGTTCTAAAAGTAGTTTGAGTCTATCATTAAAGTGTACTAATACTTGATTATATCCGGAAAATCCATCTAAAAATGACATCATTTCAGAACCTGAAACTGATTGAAGAATTTGATCCATAGGAGGTAATGAAAGTTATATTTTTCAGAAGATCTGTTTAAGTTTTTGAAATCGATACAAATTCAGATGTCTCTGTTCTTTTTCTTACGGGAACAAGATTTGATACCCATTTGGAATGCCTCACTAGAATTTTTTTTTTTGCTTTAAGCAATTTATTAAGATCATTTTTAATTCGGGTTTCAAGATTAGGATGAATTTTCATTAACTTTTGTTGTACTGGTTTTTATTCCAAAAGCATAGGAATGGTGTGTTGAATTACAGATGTATCAAAAGTTTTCAGGTCATGATATGACCATGCAAAAACTTCCTTATATTTCTTAAGAAGTTTTATGAAAGTTGTTCTTTCAAAAGAAAAACAACCTAATCCAAGATTGAAATTTTGAGGATTTTGTTATGTTCCCAGATTAATGAATTCCACATTCATGGTAGAGCTATGTGTTTTACAATTTCTGGGTTTCTTAAATTTGTCTTTTAAATCATAAAGATATTCTAATTTTACAATAGATTTAGGAACACTATTTTCATATTTGATTTTATCATCAGGAGAAGATTTATTTAATTCAATGTTGTGTGACTCTTCATAGATAATATCATTTTCATATGTTCCTTTTGAAGAGAGAAAATTGATTATATCAACATTGTCATTAAAGACACGCCAATTGGTTATGTTATCAGGAACAGAAGGTATAAAAATCAATTCAACAGAAAATCTATCTTGAGAAAAATCTTCTAGAGCAATAAGTCTATAACATCACGCTTTGGCGCACTGAGAAAACTTATTATTGGAGGACACTTGCTCGCAAGTGATCTGGACTTTTCTGATGTTAAACTACTTATCCTTGATTATGATGTGTTATGATAGATGACATGATGTTTTTACTACTTTGATGTAGACAGGTGCTGCTGACTCAGTTTCATTGAGTGTGCAGGGTTTGGACCTTGAGGATGTAGAGGCATCAGTGGAACCCCCTTGGACTCTGGATTGAGTCAGGGAGTGTGCTTTTGGGTTGATTTATTTACTGTGATATTTCATTTGATTTGATGATATGATATTGACATGTTCTGACACGATTGTTGATGATGTAGGCTAACGATAGCTTTCCGACCAGACTCACATATGGAGTAAAGGGGCCACACACGATTCCATAGAGGTTGAGGGAGAGGGGTGGATAGTAGCCTTGCCACCACCTACTAGCACTCCTGTCGTGGCTCGAACTGTAGGTTAACGATTACCTAGTTCGAGAGGATCCACGATGCCGTGAGGGCAGACTGCGACAGTCCCTCACGATGATTCTAAGGGGCGCACAAT
>JASDQU010313417.1:0-13408 GCA_032191745.1 Picea mariana | reverse complement strand
AGGTCATAACATAATACCCCCATTCAAAAATATTTATTCTCGAACCTTTATAGTTAATGTTTTTACATGTGATGAAATCAAGTAATAAGATTTCTTGATATTCCTTCTCTCTTATTTACATTGATGATTATATATCCATCCATAGTCAATTATTTTGGTATCAAACCTTGATAGCTTCCTTTAATCCTTTGATTTCATCCATTGTTGTGGTTTATGTAGTTTGTTGCAATTGTTTGTATTTGATAACATCATGTTTCATAATTGTTCCTTGATTCCTTATTCCATTAATAATGTTGATTATTCCCTATTCTTCCTTGATATTGATGATATCGAGCTTATTTCTTTCATCTTTCTAACTTATTGATAATGTTGGTGTCCATATGGTTCCACCTTCAATGATTTTCCTTCAACTTCCACACCATTATCATCTGTTTAATATGCAAGTACAATTATGTGTTATAGTCTTTATGCTTGATCTTCAATAATAATTTCTTGAGAGAGAACGCCTTCAATTATTTTTGTCAATTTTTCCAATATGAATTATATCCTCTCTAGTTGGATCTTTGAATCCTCAAGTTCCTTTTGATGATCTTACCGTACCTTCTCATTATGATGTTTATGTTGGAATTATTGATTATGTGTTTCCATTGATGGCAACATGAGTCCAACATGTAAAGTAATCAGAAGAAGAGGAAGATCACCTTGTAGAAAAAGAAATTCGTGATCATTGTTGATCATGATAGGATCAACACTGATCCTATGACTCTAAATCTCAAGAGAGGTAGCATGCAGAGAATCCATGTACATAAGTATTAACGAAGAACAAGGAATTAAGCACTCAAGAGAGGTAGCATGCAAAGAGTAATCAAAATGAAGATCAGTGCATAAAATAATGGACAAATACTTATTAAAAGCTTATGAGAAATAGCGATGAACAGATCATAAGGAAGAACATATAAGTAAGATATAGAGCCATTGATCTAACAAAAAAACAGATTGTGACCGTCGAAGGATGAATTCAGCAGAAAGTTGCAGTAGCTGTTAGATTTGGGAGTTGCAGAGGAAGACCGTCGGATCAACATTCGATTAAGACATGACCATCATATCTCAATGAAGGAAAATCGATAGTGGGGAGCCATTGCTTGATTCAAAGGACGAATTAACATCTGCACATATTTCAGTTATGCAATCCATGACAATCGTCAATCATCACCCATCAACGAATCAACGGCTCACATTTGTCCATCCGCCAACATGCATCTTCCATTATGGAACTCGACAACGATTTTAAAGGTCATGTTAGTCGGGACTCCGTAATCATCTCTGATCATAGATCTCCACGTTGTTTTAAGCACATCTGTCGATCCGAGATACAGATCAATGAATAAATCCTAGCCATCCATCTCAATGGTTGATTAAGTCATAGTCATTGGATTAAGCCAGTGGAAGGATAGTGTAAGGATTGAAACTAGATCGTTATATTGGAGCCGTGAGATTGTAGTAAAGGAAAGGAGATGGTCAAATCCAGCATTGACCAACTCCGATGGATATTTTAGCAACAATTATCTGGACCTCCGAAGTCCCGAATCTCTGGAGTCATGAACTCCCATCGTCTGTCGGATCAGGAAATACCTTGGTCCTTCATTCATTGATCTATTCAGAGCACACCAAGAAATATGTTGACCAATTCGACATTGACCAAATCTGATAAAAATTGGAGTAACAATTACTTGGACCTTCGAATCCCTGAAGTCCTAAAGTCACAAACTCCTGTTGACCATCGGATCAGGAAATCCAGTCAACCGTTGATCTAGAGTACCTACAACCGTCAGATCTAGGAGGAGGAAATGTGACACATCAGGAGATCCATGTCAGGAAGACCATGTCAGTAAGGACACGTGGCACATTCAGATGGTGACAAGTGTCAAGGTCTAGTTGGCACTTCAGGTATACAAAAGTCACAAATATAGGTGACATGTGGCAACCACTCATCCAGTTCCATGTCAACAATGACGTCAACAAGCTACGTCACTCTAGGAGTAAGTCCTTCGAGGATATCCAGTTTCTACTACCAACATATACTTGAAGTGTCGAAGGCTGAAGTTAATGATGGTCGTTGATTTAATATATTCTAGGTTCTCTTAACTGTTGATCAAGTACAGTGGAAGGATAGAGTAAATGTAAATCACGAAGTAATGCTAATTGTTGATCTAATTCGGGAGCATTCTCAACCGTTGATCAAGTACATTGGAAGGATAGAGTAAGCATAAATCATGAAGTAATGCTAACCGTTGATCTAATTCGGGAGCGTTCTCAACCGTTGAGCAAGCATAGTGGAAGGATATCTTAAGCGAAGGTGTTAACCAATAGCAAGCGGTCACCACCACTTTATGACTTATTTAGTAGGTTATCACTCTAGGGGAATTGAACTACTTTAGATTTCTAGTAACCCAGAGTCTCGGAGTACCGAAGCTCCGAAATAAGATCTGTTTATGGACACACATCAACTCAAGTTTAATACTTTGGTGAAATTTAGTCTGGGAGAATTGGAAGTTTATAAAAATAAAAAAACCTCGAAGCCGCGAAGTACCAGAGAAAATGACAATTGTCCATCTCACGATTGAATCCCAACCATTAGATAAGGATGAGAAAATTGTGAGAAATGAGTCTTTTAAAAGGAATGATTAGACCATTGATATGAAATTGTGATCAACGATGAGGATTAAAACCATGAATTGAAGTTTCTCTAAATATAACACTCCAGAAGATATCACTTTGAAGTTAACAAGATTTGGTGAAGAGAAGAAAAGTTTCAGAGCTTTGAAGCCTGGAGAACACAGTCCCAACACTGGACATATGGGGGATAAAAAGAAAAAGGTGAAGAATTCTAAAGCACAAAACATTGGTCTTGTGATAGAGGAATAAGGGTGAAAGAATAAGCAACGCTTAAATTAATAAACTCGTGGTATTGTTCATATGGTCATATGAAAAACATTGTTTGAATGAAGCACCTTCGTAGAACTCGAATTCTGCAACATTTGCAGTGGCAGGTTTTTAGCCAAAACATAATAAAATGCAAAATGAGGGATTTGAAGTCTTTAAATCAAACTAATAATAATAATAATTATTATTATTATTATTATTAATTCAAATGAAGAGGTGTAATGGTTCAAACAAAGGGACATACTACTTCAAACTCATACTTATTAGGAGACTATATAAACAAACAAGTATGGTGAACAAAAGATGTAGTTGAATTTGTTGAAGTATATATATTTATATATAATGGATTGGATTAAGGCTCATTCTATCAGGTTGGTGCCTATTTACAAGATGGGTCTTGTATGAGGATTGGATTCCTCACATCTCAGTTGGATATGAGATCAACAAGTTGGGACTTGTTATGAGGGTTGGATTTCTCATTTCTCAGTTGGATATGAGAACTACAAGATGGGTATTGTAACAGAGAGATGGGTTTCACATAATCTTTTGAATATCAAGATTGATCTTATGTATTCGTTCAAGTTAAATAAATAAATAAAATATTTATTCTTTTATATATTGGTTGAGAAATTGAAATAAATATATGTTGTTCAATTAATATATGAAAAGTAAAAAATTGTCCAAAGTTTTGTGACACTGATTCAACACCCCCCCCCCCATCAGTGTCAAGTGTACATTTCAACAGTTTAATGTTGATGTTATCCATCAAATTCTTCTATCATTCTTCAATTTTTTATTGAATTCCTATTTTGATATATTTAATATTTAGTGTTTCTTCAACCTTCGTGCAAATCTCCTCTTCAAGATTTTTAGTATTATTCTCTTCAATTGTTTTGGTAATATATTAATCTTTAGCCTTTGATTCTAACTTTTGTAGAAATTTTTTCATATTCATAACATTGTTAAGAAGGTCTTGGTTATGCTTACACAACCTTTTCTTATTATTCCCTCTTCTTTCCTGATATTGATGATAGCGATCTTCTTTCTTTCATCTTTCTAAATTTCTTGGTAATGAGGGAGCCCATATGGTTCCACCTTTGATGATTTTCCTTCAATTTCCACACCATTTTCATGCATTTAATTTGTAGGTACAATTATATTCTCTGGCCTTTATGCTTAATCTTCAATAACATTTTCTTGAGAGAGAATGCCTTCAATTATTTTTGTCGATTTTTCCCATATAAATTTTTATCCTCTCTAGTTGGCTCTTTGCATCCTCGAGTTCCTTTTGATGATCCTATTGTACCTTATAATTATGAGGTTAAATGGTTATGTTCTCCATCAACTATGTATATCATCTTCAATTTTGGATTGAATTCCTAATTTGATATATTT
Source organism: Picea mariana (assembly GCA_032191745.1). NCBI lineage: Eukaryota > Viridiplantae > Streptophyta > Pinopsida > Pinales > Pinaceae > Picea > Picea mariana. Next base: position 9,070 of record JASDQU010313417.1, on the reverse strand, counting down.
AATATTTAGTTCTTCTTCAATCTTCTTGCAAATTTCCTCTTCAAGACTTTTGGTATTTAAATTCTCTTCAATTGTTTTGGTAATATCTTAATCCATGTACTTCGATTTTGAGTTTTGTGCATGATTTTTCATATTCATAACATTGTTAAGAAGTTCTTGATTATGCTTACACAACCTTTTGATTTCTTTATATTTATTTTTCTATTCTTCCCTTGACTTATTGTTTTCCTTCTTTCCTTTGCTTGTCTTTTCTTGCTTTAATTTCTTCATCTCCTTAATGTTTCATTAATGGATTTCATCTTAGAAAACTCATCAGACTTTTCCATAAGCTTTTCTTTGACTTATTACAATTCATATTTTATTTTCATCGTACCATCTTATTCTATTTCCTTTATCAGTCTATTTGAGAATACATTTTCAAATTCTTCCCATGTGTAGTCACCTATGGTGTTCAAATCAATACTTTCCCACCACTTATAAGCTTTATAAAAAAATTACACATTTTTAAAGCTCAATCCTATGTTTCTTTATACTATTCAACCATTCATTAGGATCAATTTAATCTCCAACTCCCCTAAATTTTGGTATTTCCATTAGATATTTCCTTTAACAATCATGGTTTAGTCCCTAAAATTACAAGTCCCCATACCTTGTAAATTTATCTCCATCCACCAGAAAACTTTACCGGTATATCCACTTTTATTTCATCTTCCCAACAACTTTTAAAACACCTCAACCAGAGCTTCCAATCAAAAGTTATGTAAGTTTAAAGTTAGCATACCATTTTAAGCCATGATTTGGAGATTGAACTATATGGTGACATTGCACCTATTGTAAGTTTGATTTCTCTACACCTCTAAGTTTCAAATTTTGCACCGTAACATCCCATTATGTCATTTTTGCAACGCCATGTGTGTCACTAAATTTTGATGTGCTAAGAAAAATTTATGATGACTTTCCTCAAACTTAATGATTTTTGGCACCTCAAACTAAACAACATGGAGTTTATATATTATTTTTAAGATTAAATAACATTAGAATCAAATTGGCCAAAAGACTAAAAAGCCAAAACCATGTCACAAAGAAAGTTTGTTAGTTCCCTAAGATACTAAATAGTGTGGAGTTAATATATTAATTTTAAGAGTAAAGAATAGCATAATCAAATCAAATTGACCAAAAGACTAAAAACCCAAAACCATGTTGTTGAAATATGCACTGACACTGAGAGAGGGGGGTGAATCGGTTTCTAAAATTTTTGAATGCTTTTCACGCTTTCATAGACTAACTGAATTAACTGAATAATATATATGCAGCTCGATTAATTATTCATAACATGTGTAACAAAATCTGTATGATGTATATAAAATGTATTTCTTTTATTCATTTAACTTGAATGAATACAAATAAAACCAATCCTTTAATATCTTCAACTTCAACTGAATATGAGAGATCCAACTCTCTGATACAAGACCCATCTTTTAGTTCATAGATCCAACTAAGAAATGAGGAATACAACCCTCATAACAAGACCCATCTTGCTAATCTCAGATCCAACTGAGATGTGAGGAATCCAACCCTCATAACAAGAATAAGCTTGTAAATAGGCACCAACATGATAGAATGAACTTCCATTCAATCCATTATATATACATATATTTAATCCACCAAGACACCATAGTATCACCACCACTTCTGGTTTATATAGTATTTAAATATGTATAGGATTCAACCATTGTGTCTTTTTTACATGAGCCATTGCACCTCTTCATTTAATTTTAACATAAATAATCTTTTCCTTTTATTCGTTAATTTATCATGTAAGTTTCTCAATGATTCGAGTTTTGTCCTCATGAGTTGATCACATATATGGATCAACTCATTATATTGTTCTCATGCTTTTTTTGCGTCCCTAGTTCACCAACAGATCATATTCGAGCTTTTATCGTCTCTCTGTATTGTTATGGTGTTAATCTCTGTTGAATTACTCTACAGACCTTAAGTTGTTTACATAAATGAATTTTGTATGAGGTTCTTCCTTCAACCCAATGTTTAAATGACTGTGGGCTCGTAACCTCAGGTTTATTCTTCATTTTTGCTTCCTCTTTAAGATCCTTATCTTACTATATGATTGTCATTGGAAACACGTCTTTTGTGCTTCAGAATTCTTCCCATTTTTATTTTTATCCCCCATATGTCCAATGTTGGGACTGTGTTCTTCGAGTTTCCGTGCTCCAAAACTTTTCTTCTCTTCACCAAATTATTGTTATCATCGGAGAAATATCTTTCGGGGTGTTACATATCGAGCAAGTTCAATTCATGATTTTTAATCCTCATCGTTGATCATGATTTCAAATCAATGGTCCATTCATTATTTTAAAGGACTCATTTCTCACAATTTTCTTATCCTTATCCAATGGATGGGATTCAATCGTGAGATGGACGATTATCATTTCCTTCGGTACTTCATAGCTTCAGGAGTTTTTTTCTTTTATACCTTTCAATTCTTCCGGACTAAATTTCACTGAAGTGTGCATAGTTTAGATGTTTTCCATGTAGATACACCATTTAACGGTTCATATCAAAAGTGCATTGCCTCTACAAGGTTAATAGTCATGCACGTTACTTTGTTCTTTAGGATCTTGACCATGGATCTTCCTCCTCGATGAATGGTCAGATCTTATTTCAGGGCTTCAACACTCCGGGACTTAGAGTAACTCTAACTTTGAAGTAGTTCAATCCCTCTAGAGTGTTTACCTACCGAATAGGTCATAGAGTGTCAATGACCTCTTGATGTTAGTTAACACCTCATGATTACTTTATTCTTCCACTATGTTTGATCAATGGTCGAGAATGCTCCTGAATTATATCAACGATTAACATCACTTTGTGATTCTGACCTTTGATGATTAGCTGATAACAAAGGCTTGGATATCCCCGAAGTTAGTAATCCCAGAGTGATGTGTTTTGTGACATCACTGTTGACATGGAACTGACTGAGTGGATGCCACATGTCACCTAGATTCATGACTTTTGTATACTTGAAGTGCCAACTAGACCTTGACACTTGTCACCATATGATCGGGCCACGTTTCCTTGTTGACGTGGATCTCCTGAAGTGTCATATGTATTTATCCTTTGGATCATTACTCTATATCGGACAATGTAGTTTTCACTTGAATTCTTGATCCAACGTCGCTCATTCACTTTAGGACTTCGGGGCTCCAGTCTCTGGGTAAGTTTACATGTTTCAGACTCCTTTTCTCCGAAGTGGTCAGCACCAAAGTTGACCACCATTGGACTTGCCTATCCTCATCCAACGGTCACCATGCATTTCCCAGATCTGATGGCCCTCATTCACTTAGGGAATTTGGGGCTCCAGCCTTCGGGTGAGCTTACTTGTTTCAGACTCTTTTTTCTGAAGTAGGTCAACGCTGGAGTTGACCACCTGATCCAACAGCTCGTATTTCTCCCGCGGAAATATTAGATTAAGGGTATGCATGAGTTATTTTAATCCAATACTTTGGCATATTGTGGCTTACACTTCCCTTCCACTAAAATCGATCAAATGGTCGAGAATTCATCCAAATTCCCTCTTTGATCTAACGGTTGGAAGTATTTCACGAATTTGTGACTTTGTGAATTTGCGACTTTGTGCCTCTGCCCTATTTCCAATTTTCTTCGAAGTGACAAAGTTTCGATGTCCCAAAACTTATGTTATCCTTCCACTTGGATTTGATCAATGGTTCTAAATGATCTGATGGTTGCGATTACTCCTGAAATTTGAATGGACAATTATATTTCCATGATCCTTCACAAGGGATTCTTCTGTGTAGGCTCTGGCTTCTACATGATCTGACGGTCCAATATTTTCTCGATAACTATATCAACAAACAAGATTCATCCTTGATTATTTTGTAGTTTTACTATGGGTATTTCAATCCCGATAGCACTTCTGCAATGCACTCTCCCTTCTGAGCTTTCCTTCATCTTTTCTAAAGACCTTAACATTGCATTCTCTGATTCTGTGTGTTTATTATTTGTAGAATCTCCCCTCTATCTGTCTTGATATTTAGGTACATAGGATCATTGTTGATCCTATCGTGATCAACAGTGATCAGGAATTGATTCTACCCCAAGGCGATCTTTATTTTCCTCTGATTATTGTACATGTTTGACTCATGTTTTCATCAATGACAACACACAATCAATAATGCCAATAATCTCCCCCTTTGGCATTGAGGTAAAAATATCTCTAAAACAAATACTTTTTCTCCCCCTATCACTAATCTCTTTTTTCAGGTTGGAGGATTGAACTTTTACTTATACCAAATATTGATACCAAATTTTTTTTACTATTTTTCTCCCCCTTTCATATCAATGACAAAGAGTTAAACTTTTATTTGTTTTTCTCCCTTTGTGAATGTATCGGTTGTTATCTCAATCTCTTGGGATTTTGTGTTCAAATAGGTAGTCTTATTGATACCAATTTTTGTAGTGATCAAGTCTTTTAAACCTAATCCAATGAATTCCTCATTTGATGACCAAATTAAATATCCCCCCTGATTTTTTACTATTTCATAGGGTTTTACTATCTTCTCCTTTGTTTTAAAGGAAAAGGGTGTGAATCTTATTAATCTACTTGATTTGTTTCTTTATTATTGTTGATATTATGATCCTTCACAAGAATACCATTGATCGATACCAATTGATTTAATATCCATTCTTAAACCAATTTAATATCTTATTCACTGTCCTTCGTCTCTACAAAGACCAACTTCAACTTTTGTACCTTAAAACTAAGATTGAATTGGTCCTTTTATATGTTGTTTGTTAAGTCCTCTTCATAAGTTTTTCATTATTTTGGAAATTCCTCATTGGGTTTATATCATACCATACTTTAGTAGTATTTTGTAGTACTTACACCAAATCATGTTGTAAAATCCTTCCTCCTCCCTTTTATTCATATTTTTGTTCAGGGGAAATTTAGTATTTCATGAAAATAACATTGGAAAACTTCCAAAATTTTCATTGCTCATTTCTTCTGGATGATATGATATTTGAAGATTCATCATTATCATCATTGTTCTATGTAAGTGATACTTATTCATTTTCTTCTTTGGGATTTTTTGTTTGCATTTTTCTTTCATTGGTTAATGTACTCTTGATATGCATGATGTCATCAAGATATGCTATTGTGTCATATTCTTATTTAGGAAATCTCCTTTCCTGATCCACTTCATATTAAAATCTCTAAATTTCACATTTCTTATTAGGAACTTCACCCATAATTTTCTTGTTATCAATTTCTTCATTTTCAGATGCCAGATAATCTTTCTTTCTTTTTATTTCATATTTTCTTCTCCATACCTTTTCATAAGATATTTTGTTTGTTTGATCTTTATTTTCTAAATTTGTCCTTTGAGAATTGTCATTTCTTTTATTCCAACATTCACTAGTTTTTCTTCCTGACTTGTATGAATTATTTCTCATGGATTGACTTCTTGATTTTCTGCAGTTTTGGGATTTGTGAACAAACCTATCACAGTTGTAACATATCATTTTATGACAAAACTTTGTTGTGTGGCCAATATAATTGCATCTCCAACATCTCATTGAGTTATAACTTGTTCGACCTTCCTGAATTTTTCTTTTTAGGATTCTTGCATTCTAATGCTTTGTGACCAAAGTTATTACAAGAGAAGTAATAACCATTGAAGGTTCTTCGATACTTGGGTCTATTGTGACATGAGAAGTTTGTCTTTTGATATGTTTCTTATTTTTTACTTGTATAGCTTCCTTCCTTGACAAAGTTCGTGGTTTGTTTTAGGTTTGTGACTATACCTTTTTCTTTTGAGGAGTATGATCCTTTATCCTGCTTTTGAATAGTGCTCAATTTGCCACCTTTTTCTTTCTTATTGTATCCAAGACTAGTTTTGTCATCGGTTGGTCTTTGAATGTTCCAGATCCTATCTAGGATAGTTGAGTTGTTCTAGAATTTTATAGTTGCTTTTGTCTTTTCATTCTTGTTTTTGAGGTTGATAACTTCCATTTCCAACATGTGACATGTTTTTTCCTTTTTAGTCAATTGAATTTTCAAGGCTTCTTCTTTTTCCTTAGATCCTTCAAGTTGAGTCCTTAGATTGATGACTATTTATTTTGTATCATCCAAGACTTATGTGCAGTTATTAGTTTTTTCATATGTCTTTAACTCTTCAATATCTTTTGTTAGATCAACAACTTTATTCTCCAATCTTTTGATTTCTTCCTTGTTTTCTAGTTGAATCCTTTTGAGGTTGATGGTTTCCAATTCCAACCTATGGCATGGATCTTCCTTTTTAGTTAATTATATCTTATGTGCTTCTTCATTTTTCTTAGCTTATTCAAGTTGATTTTTTAGATAGATGACCAATTCTTTTGTCTCTTCTAGTACTTCTTTTCTTTTATTGTCATGCATCTTTAATTCTTCCATTTATTCTATTAGATTAGCAACTTCAATCTTCAATATTTTGATTTCTTCTTCTTTGTTTTCTAGGTGAATCTTTCGTTCATGCTATTCATGGTTAGATTGATCTAACTGTTGTATTAGCAACACATATTTGTTTTGAAGTTTCTCCAACTCTTCAAAAGTGCACATAACTGTGTATTCAATCTGGTCAAGAACATTCTTAATAACTTCGATATATAGACCATTTGTCGGTTCCATACTTATCACTTCAAATGTAGTTATAACATCGTTCTTAAAATCTAATAGTTTTTCTTTAGTGAATATTGAGGTATTCATCAATTCCTTGATGTAGTAGTTTTCTTTGTTGATGATTGGGGTTTGCATCAATTCTTTGATGGAATTGTCCTCTTATGTGTATTGTTCTTTATTTTGATCAGAATTCTCTTTATCTGTATTTTGTTCTTCAATCTAATTTGATTTCTCTTTTTCAGTTTCTTGTTCTTTATTCTAATATGAATTTTCTTGTTTTGCATTTTGTTCTTTATTCTGATTGAAATTCTCTTTTTATATGTCTTTTCATATATTTTGATAATAATTCTCTAACTGGAGACATATCACTTTAGAAGAGGTGCAGTGTCCCATATTTTCTTTGACTTGGTCTAACAGTCTATTCTGGATTTCCTTTAATGCCATTGAATTTTTTTCCTTTGCTTCTTTTGCAGATTTGGTTTTGTTCTTTGAGGTAGTTGAGTACCAAGGTTTAGATACTATTGAATCCCAAACACCAAATCCTCTTGACTTCAGATACTATTTCATTCCTTCCCTCCATAAAGAGTAGTATGTTCCATAAAATAAGGGAGCTTAATTTGTGGAGAGAGTCATGTGTCCACCCATTTCTTCATAATCTACCTTCCAGTGTTTAAATTATGCTTAAGGCACTCGCTCTGATACCACTTGTTGAAATACACACTGAAACTGAGAGGGGGGGGGGTTGAATCTGTGTCTAAAACTTTTGACTTCTTTATAGATTAACTAAATTAACTGAATAAGATATATGCAACTCAATTAATTATTCATAACATCTGTAACAAAAACTATATGATGTAGATAAAATGTTTTTCTTTTATTTATTTAACTTGAATGAATACAATTAAAACCAATCCTTTAATATCTTCAAATTCAACTGAATATGAGAGTTCCAACTCTCTGATACAAGACCCAACTTGTCGTTCTCAGATCCAATTAAGAAATGAGGAATCCAAACCTCATAACAAGATCCAACTTGTTGATCTCAAATCCAACTGAGATGTGAGGAATCTAACCCTCATAACAAGACTCAGCTTGTAAACAGGCACCAACCTGATAGAATGAACTTCCATTCAATCCATTATATATACATATATTTAATCCACCAAGACACCTTATATTCACCACCACTTCTAGTTTATATAGTATTTAAATAGGTATAGGATTCAACCATTGTGTCTTTTTGACATGAACCATTGCACCTCTTCATTTAATTTTAACATAAATAATCTTTTCCTTTTATTCATTAGTTTATCATATAAGTTTCTCAATGATTCGGTTTTTGTCCTCATGATTTGATCATTGATATGGATCGACTCATTATATTGTTCCCATGCTTTTGTTGTGTCCCTAGTTCACCAATAGATCATACTCAAGATTTTATCGGCTCTCTATATTGTTATGGTATTAATATCTGTTGAATTACTCTACAGACCTTAAATTGTTTACATAAATGAATTTTGTATGAGGTGCTTCCTTCAACCCAATATTTAAATGATCATGGGCTCATAAATTCAGGTTTATTCTTCATTTGTGCTTCCTTTTTAAGCTCCTTATCTTACTATATCATTTGCGTTGGAAAAATGTCTTTTGTGCTTCAGAATTCTTCAACTTTTTCTTTCTATCCCCCATATGTTCAGTGTTGGGACCGTGTTCTATGGGCTTTGGTGCTCCAGAAATTTTCTTCTCTTCACCAAATTCTTGTTATCGTCGAAGTGATATCTTCCGGAGTGTTACATCTTGAGCAACTTCAATTCACGGTTTTTAATCCTCATCGTTGATCATGATTTCATATCAATAGTCCGATCATTATTTTAAAGGACTCATTTCTCACAATTTTCTTATCCTTATCCAATGGTTGGGATTCAATTGTGAGATGGATCACTATCGTTTCCTCTGGTACTTCACAGCTTCGGGAGTTTTGTTCTTTTATAACCTTCCAATTCTTCCGGACTAAATTCCGTCGAGGTGTGTATAGTTTAGATGTTTTCAATGTAGCTACACCATTCAATAGTTCAGATCAAAAGTGTGTTGCCTCTACCGAGTTAATCTTAATGCACGTTACTTTTTGCTTTAGGATCTTGACCATGGATATTCCTCCTTGAAGAATGGTCAGATCTTATTTCGGGGCTCCGACACTCCAGGACTCCAGGTAACTCGAACTTTGAAGTAGTTCAATCCCTTCAGAGTGTTTACCTACCGAATAGTTCATAGAGTATTGATGATTGCTTGTTGTCGGTTAACACCTCATGCTTACTCTATTATTCCACTATGTTTGATCAACGGTCGAGAATGCTCCCGAATTAGATCAACGATTAA
>JASDQU010313416.1:2640-13470 GCA_032191745.1 Picea mariana | reverse complement strand
TAAATCTGGCCAAACTATCTAATCTTGGTCAGATAGGCCCAGGATAGAGTAAGGTCTTAGCCCAATAGTTTAATCTGGGCTAATTGTCATAGGAAGTTAGGTTAGAACATAGGGTAGTTTGCTTTATTTCAATAAAACCAGCTCGATGATCAATGTTGGACCATGTCTTGGATGCTTAAAAAGTTGTTTGCCTAACCCCTTGGTGATGTAAACATGAAAACGCTTGGGAAAAACCCATGATATGCGCTTATCCTAAGTTTCTTTGGGCGCATATACTTTCTACGCCCACATTTACGCACGACTCATATATCAACGGTCTATATGATCGCACCCAGATCTACGGTGGACAAATATTTCTGGAACCCCCCGACTGATCTACCTTTAACGGAGGGGGGGGGTCTGGAATCACTGATAATGCATGCGAGCATCTGGACGACCCAAGTTTTGGTGCTTGGATCTACGGTCTGTATTAGATTCCGGACCCCCCCCGTTCGTTCTACCTTTAATGGAGGGGGGGGGGGTCTGAAATGTGTGTTAAAGAGCGCGCATAGATATGTGGTCAAAAGGAAAGCACACAGATCAACGACCCAAGGTATTTTTCGGACCCCCCCGACTGATCTACCTTTAACGCTGGGGGGGGGGTCCAAAATGGAATCTTACTCTGGCAGGTCCCCTATCTATATGTGGCATGAATCTACTGGTCCCGAGTCCCACTGCCTCCTACTGTCTGGAATACCTCGTCACCTCATGATGTCATCATCCACCTTTCCAAAAGAGTCACATCTCACAACTCCATCAGTCCTTCTCCCTCATTCACTCGTGGCAAGTCCCCTCACCATGATTTTTTCCCCCAATCGATAACCTCCACATCACCCATCCGTATCCCTCAGTCGTTGTCACCTACCATCTCACGTTCTAAATGACCCATTGGCCATTTATTACTGGATAACTTATCTGTTAACCAACTGACCTGTCCCCCACACCCAAATGATACCCATTTACTCAAAATTACCCTCGCTCTTCATTCCTTCACCATTTACCCACTCATCGCACCAGAGAATTTACCCCATTTTCTTCTCTGTTACAGTCAGTCACCCCCATCTATAGTCGTCCCCGCTAACATTGTTTCATATGCAGGTATTGTTACAGTAATGGCACCAAAGTCAAAATGAATAGAAGGAGAGGAGAATCCGTTTCTCCTGCCTTCTGTCGACCTTGACAGGATTCCACTGGCCGACAAATATTACTTAATTGCAGACACTAAGTGTGGTTTCAACTTCACAGACCTTCAATCATGGCTTAAAGAAGTCTTCCTGGACTAGAGTGATGAAATTGGACTCTGGGAGTCCAACCTACCCCTGTATCTCTTCCCCCAAATTCACCATTTCCCAGAGTTCTCCCTCAAGTGCCAAGTCCACTATATTCCTAAGCAAAGAGCCATCATATCCTCGTTCGGGGAATTTATTTTCTTCATCATGCCAGAAACCATCGACCAAATGATGCGAATATCCCGAGCTAACTCTGCATCACCTTTTAACCTTGAAGTCCTTACAGAGTTATACCAGAAGATGAATTTTCCTCAAAGAGCTCAAATATTTGAGCTCTTTCTTCCACAGTCTGCTCAGCTCCCCACTACAAATCCCCCTTATCCTTCCTCCATGTTCTCAACAAAAGGAAACCAGGTTATCACATCAGTATGCGCCTTGTTGGGTTATTATTCAGATCAGTGGGTAAATGAACCCATTCTTGGATTTTTGTCTATTTTCTCCACCGATGATAAGCCCACTACACAGTTCGACTTCAGCACGTTCCTAGTGAACAACATTCACGAGCAATTTGTCAATTTCACCACAGATGCACAACTGAAGGAAATGGAAGCTGAGATGGAGAAGCTAGTGAAAGAGAAAGAATAGTTGAAACCCATGGAAGTCATTCCATTGAGTGCAGTTCCTCTCTCAGGAGTGAGCACAATGTCATAGCAAAATTTCCATCGGCAAATCCACTGACGTCTCTTGAAAAGATGGTTGAATTGGCTAAATCAATGGAACAGATGAACCTGCAGCAGATAGAGATTAGCAGGCTAAAAAAGGAGATTGAGACCTTCAGGAACTCAAATCTTCTTATCAAACCAGCTTCTCCAAGGAAAAACAGGTGTCAGACCAGCTCAAACAAGAGTTACAATAGCTCCGAATGAAAACAGTGGCAAGTAAAACATTGACCGAAGTCAAAGAAAGTGTCTAGGCAAACATCACCAAGTCTATGAACGAAATATGGCCAATGATACAGATTATGTTTGAGAAAAATGAATTGGTGCAGAGAAGTAAACAAGCCATCGAGAAGATTAGATCAGAACTGGGAGAGATGCCCACACAGGCTAATGAAATCATCAAATTCTTGAATTCTAAAACCAAAGAGGAGCTGGAAGAGCTGAGAATTGAGGATAGAATAGAGACGATCCTTGAGGTCAAAAAAGTCTTGACCAAGAGAGGACTGATGCTACAGCTAGAAGGAAAGGTTCACGCCATGGACCTAGGGGTACAATTTTTTTTTAGCAAGATTGAGGCTCTACAGAAGAAAGGTCTTCCTGGTTTGAAGGTGATAAATGACAAACTGATGACACTCCCAGACTACAAAAAGAGACTAGCCGAGGTGGCTAAGGATAGTTTGAAATTTTCAGGGATTCAAGGCAGCATCATTGGCAAGGCATTCCTAGATGCACTTCAGTTGGACATCAACATTCAGCATGAGATCAGGTACATCTTCGTCACCAAGCCTACTTTCTCCAAGTACACAGAAATGGATGAAGTCTACCGAAGGTTACTCAAAGTCAGCGTTCCCAGTCATCTTTGATGGGCAGAACTTTGTGACCTGATTGAGTAATCGATGAGTTGTCCCAGCCTAGTTAGCTGTCCAATCAGATGAGGTCGTGTGGAGGCCTCACCAACGGTTCACCCAGAAAACAACATGTAGTTGCGACACATCATCAAATAGTTTCCTAGATTTCTGTAATTTGTTAAGTTAGTTAGGCTAAAAATAGATTTACCACGTCCTGATCTTTAATGACAGGATCGTTTTTAATTTTGGGTTATAAATATTTCACTTTTCAAAGTATTGAGGGTTGATCTTTACGCCTTGCGAGCTATCAAACTGTAATATTTTTCAAGAGATCTTCCATTAATACAAAGAGGCATTTTTACAAGATTCTTGCATGTATTCACTGGTGATGTTTTCCTTTCTAAGTTAAATGTTATTCTCATTGAGTTATCACAGTGTTTGCTAAATCTAATCTTTGAAAGTAATGAACGTTGCAAGATTTATCTTTGTATACTCTGTTTCAGACTTTAAAAGATTTTAGTGTTTCATCTTCTGATTTTACGATAAAGAAATTCTTAATTGATTCTTTGTTGTAACTGACATTCTCACCTTTTCTACTTTTCCTCATTTATGCTGCTAAAAGAATCCAGTGATTACATTATCTCACCCTGTGAAAGGGTCCTTTGTTTTCTGGTTTAGATTTTATTTTCATGATACAGACCCCATAGCCCAATGGATGTGTAAACTATCTTAGCCAACCCAGCGAAAACTACAACAAACGAAACAAACACATTCTATGTACCTAGCCTAATATTTTAAATTTGAAACATATCTAAATCATACAGAGAGATCCCTCTCTGAAGCTGGTAGGGCTAGATCCCATCTTCGAAGTGGTTGGCTAAAGTTACCTCTCGTAGATTTCTTCTTTCTGACAACCTCTAGGAAATTTACAGAGCGTTAACAAAAGCCAATAAGGAAAACTGTTGACAAAGGTGAGAAAACCACCAATAAGGCTAATGGCATATAAGACACTGCATGAATCCTAATGTGTGAATAGATTTCTTGCTGTTGAACACAAGGGAAAACTCCCAGTCAGTGACCAATGATGAAATGTCGATTGTTGGGTTCAAGGTTACCTACCAATGATGAAAGTAGGACCATGGTGCGTGATAGGACTATAGTTTCATGTAATTCTGAGACATATTGAGGGTATGGACAACATGAAAAGTCAAGAGTTCTGAGGACTAGCCGACATAGGTTGATAGACATACTTTGAACAAGAGCATGAGACATATGGAAGACTCTGGTAGCATAGACTCAATGATGAAACTTTGAGATGCTGGAGGCATCAATCAAACTCTCCATAGTGACTGGAAGAGTAACCAATCAGGGGATTAAACTCTACGTAACAAGATTATCTTCCTAAGGTCATGTTAAACAAAAAATTTCGATGACAAGTGGACTCAAAATTTGTGTGCTCTGTTCAAAGGAGACACGACTGCTACCAATATAAGATACTATTCCTTCCCCGCCCATGTTTTTTTGTTTTTTCATAGTCAAATGAATGATATGATACAAAGGAGGAAACGAGTGTCATAAGTAAGCAACTAGTTCCAATGGTGGAACATACATATGCTCAATGCAATGAGGTGCATGTGGGAGATGGAAACTAGGGGGAATGTTTCCTCTTGGTTATAGGGTGTCAAGCTGAAAAGGATATAAACAAGGCTCTTCTTGGCTGATGATACAAACTGCTAAGGTGATAGGCTTATAATGCAAAAGAAATAACCAGGAATAGGCTCAATACTGCAAGCAAGAGAATGGGATGCAATTACAACAGAATGCCAAAAAATTTCCTTTTTTGTAATCTTAGTCTACTTGGTTTGAAAAAGGAGTAAAATTACATCAAATAGACGTCCTTTCAAATCCAATTTACGAGTGTGAAAGAGACAAGTTCACTTGACAATCTTTTCTCTTTTTTAGAGAGATAGAAAAGAGCTTAAACCAAACTCATTGGGAGTCCTCTAGGTATAGCTCAGCATTATTATGAGTAAGAAATGAGGTTCAAATGTAAAGTAATGTATTATCTACAAGGGACTCCTGATCCTACAGACAAAAATCTCTACATGGGCACCGAATGGAGCAGGGGATCTAACTAGGGTACCCACATTTGGTAAGTCTATACCATTCAATAACGACACTTCTAGTTGCAGATATAAGGTTCCATGTCTCTATTAAATGCGTTCGTACCTAAGGCATATGAGTTGCGGTCATAGGATGATGCAAGTGTGCATAATGGATTGGTGATCTATCCTATATGTTGGATGACAAAAATACATGTCCAAAGTTACGAACGAGCAACATGGCACTGAAAACCACAAGAATCCCTGGATAAAACCACCAAAACCAACTCCATCCACTATCGTATTAGTCCATTATGCCAAAATATTAGACAAAACTATGTAAAGTGGGTAAATTGTTTCTATAAATAGTAAAAAAAAAACAATTTTACTATACCATTTGTATTTTTTACCCAAATAGTGCATTTTGCCAAATTTCCCCTGAATTTCAACTGTTGATTGTGGGAGCCATGAGCGACAGAATCAACAACCATTTGGACCAGGTAATTCATCTTGGTCCTCTCTTTATTTCTAGTGGATTCAAAGTTGAAATTAGGTCTCCTTTTTCCAGAATTTTAGGGTGCAACTTAGAAACTAACATATACGCATGCTATAGGTCATCGGGTCGCATATACGCATACCTATACATGGTTGTTTGCAAAATAGCCAGTGTATAAGCAAACCTATATGCGACTGTGTAAAATGTAGCTCGTGTACATGTCCTTGGATAAGGTTTATAAAATGTTGCTAACTCAAAACATGGTTTGAATCTTGCAGGATGGTGCTAGAGTGGAGAGAAAGAGAGAATGAAGAGGTGGATGATGTAGTGGAGAGAGATCTAGGGGCCCTAATGGCCTTAAAAATATGTGGGATATACAAGTTTTGGGATATCAAGGGTATGAAGGCTCAAGTGATTCTACTTTAGCTTCTCGTGAACTATTGGGATCCGAATACTAAGACCTTCAACCTTGATGGACAATCATTGAGGATTGAAGTGGAGGAAATCTACTTCTTGACAGGATTATTGTGTCGGGTGAGGTGGTCAACCTCAAATTCCAGGGAGATGGGAGTGGCATGAACACAGAGGATTACACAGCCACTCATTACATTATAGGGATCAAGAAGGTAGAGAGACAACTCTCGATCAGAGTGATCAACAATCTGAATCTCAAGATTGTTGTCCTAGTGTTGACACAGATCACATGGTCGAACTCTTTGCACCAGGAATAGAGGCCACTTATGTTCTAATCAGTGGAGTTCTTGCGACCCATGGTTTACAACTGGTGCACCTCACTGCTGGCCAACATGAAGATCCAACAGATAGACTACAAACTGGGTAAAAAGAGGAAATTCTAGTTTGCATCTATCCTGTGTATTTTTTCTTCGAGCGTGTTCCAGTATTGATCCCTAGAGTTGAGATTATTTCATATGGACCTCATGATCCATCCATGGCATAGTGGACTGAGGTGATGAGGCATCAGGGGGGTGGTAGGGTGCCAACACCCTACAAAAATGAGTTTTTCTTTTGGTGGAGTCTGTAGGTGATGGCTCTGGAGGGCTACCCTTACACATGGATTGAATTCAAAGGATATCCGAACATGCCTTTACCACCAGGTTCTGCCTACGGAGACATAGGTATGCCAAGTTTTTGAATATCTCATTTGTTTTGTATTTTTGTAAAAGAAAACAAAAATATTTTTGGATGATGTCAGGACTAAACATGTATGTGACGCAAACATGGGTCCACGATGGTTGAACGAAATTCCATGACACTGGTGGAGGCATTGGGGGGAATGAGCCAGTGGGAGGGGACGTTTATAGAGTGACTCAAAACATGCATTGAAACCTATCTTGTTTGATGCAGAGGATTCCCATGGTTCAGGTAGAGGATCTGTCGGAGGCAATGCAATGGTAGGTGGTAGGTTTTCCTCGTTCTTGGGTATGACTCTTTCAACGTCTCACAAACACCATAGTATGCTATCATGACACACATCCAGTGGCACGGGTGTATATTTCATGACTATTGTATGATCTGTCGGATATGTATTTTGAGGGTGTCAGACCCAATTTTGTACTACAAAATCATATTTTTTGGAGAGATAAAATATATAAAAACATTGATCTTCGAATTTACTTATGTTACAATGTGTACATTGATGAAAGTTTTTTCTTTGCTTTAGTTATGTGAAAATTCGAATCTAAAAAAAAATTAGCATTGCATCGGATACATAATTAGAACATCTAGGTATGTGATGATAAGTAATAAAATCAAAATGTCGTTCCAAAATTCGTACCCATAAGAATCATCTAAGTAGAGTAGGTTCACACACATAGTAACTGGCGTTCAACTGACATACTACTAACTGGGAGTTCAGGAGAACTTCTAAAGAGTGAATACCATGTGAAATGTCATCACGCAATAGTTCTATAACAACATTATATTCGGCCACATTATTCATGGATGGACGTAGGAAAACGCCACCTAAAGACACCAGTAGACCCTCGGGTGAGTAAAAAACCCAAGCAAAGGAAGCCAATTTCCATGTATGATGACTGGCCCCATTTGCGAATCCTAAGTAGACCGAAGACTTCATTGACATGTGCCAACCAAGGGAAAACTTGATAAGCAATCTAATGATAAAAAAAATGGAAAAGATATATACACTAAACTATATTTGTATACAAAGAGTTACACCCAAGCTTGGGGATCAAGTGTAGTATACTTTCAAATAGAGCCCATTCCTGGGCTCAAACAACATGTTCCCTTCATAATATTCTAATTCATAGGCTCCTTTTTCTAAGACATGTCACACGATATAGGGACCGTGCCACATGGGTTTTAACTTTCCCGCCCCCAGTTGTTCTTTGGATTCGTTATATAGAAGGACCAAGTCACCCTCAAAGTACTGCCAAGGAAAGACAAACTTATCATATCGGACCTTGACACATCTTTTATTTTCTTCAATAGTCGTGGAGGCATCTCTACGCTGCTCATCTAGACTCTCTAGGTCTATGAGGCGTTGTTCAAGATCGGAAGTGTCAGGTAGGAGTGCAACGACTAATATAAGAGAAGAGATTTCACATTCAATAGGTAGGATTGACTCCACACTATGCACTAACTAGAAAGGGGAAAAATTGGTGGAAGTATTAACCGAAGTTTAGTATGCCAGAACTGCTAGATAAAGCATGATATGCTAGTTATATTTCCTTTGGATGACAATTTTCTGCAACATGGGCTTGAGAGACTTATTTATAGCCTCTACTTGTCTATTTTCCTAGGGGTAGTAAGGGGAAGAATGACCATGTCTAAACCCCAGTTTTGACGCTAATTCTTTCATCATTTCATTATGAAAGTGACTGCCATGATCAATGACAATCTCACTCGGGATTTCGAACCTTGCTATAATTTGATTGAATATGAAGAAAACAATAGTCTTACCATTAGATTTAGCTGTAGGCATGGCCTTAATCCACTTAGTAAAGTAATCCATGACCATGATAATGTGTTGATTCCCCCCAACAGAAGTTGGGTTTCAATCCATAAAATCCACCCCCCACTTGGTGAAGGGACTGACGGTAACGAATGGATGGAGAGGGGATGTATGCGATTGCATTTTCTGAGTGAACACCTGGTAGGGGTGACACTTCTTAACCACTTTAATGAAATCTTTAAAAATAGACTACCAAAAATAACTGGCTCGCAAACGTTTTTGGGTTGTCACAAGCCCAGATCGATGACCACCACAAGCCCCACTGTGGCGGTCATTTAAAACAGACTCATCTTCTTCATGAGTCAAACAATTATGCATGATATTTTCTACTCCTAGGTGATACAAAGTGTTTCCAATGATAAGGTAGTTCTTATCATGGTATCGTATACACCATCGATCCTCTCACAAGAGATGATGAGAGAAATTCAAAGTTTGAAGATAGACAACAATATCTCCATACCAGGGGTCTGAATATGAGATAAGGAAAATGTGTACATCCACAAATAAATCAAAATGAATAACATCCTCATCTAACCGAGGGAACTTGGATATTAACTCTGCCAAAACTAGTGATTTTTTGGACTTCGCAGAAGCGAAATCGACATCAAATTCTTGTAGAATGACAATCCATTTATTGTAGTTTACCCCTATGATATGCCAGGTAAGGATGTACCGAAATGGATTGACATATACAACCACAGTATTTTTGCAAAGAAATATATAGTGTCGTAATCGTTGAACTATGTGAATGACAGCCAAAGCTAGCATTTCAACATGAGGATATTTGAGTTCAGGGCCGATTAAATTTCGACAAAGATAGTAAATGACATGCTCATGGAGATCCTCATCCTCTTGAACCAACACCATACAAATCATCTCTTTGGATGCGACAATATAAAGGAAGAAATATCTATCGTAGTATGGAGACTTCAGCAGAGGTGTCGATACCAAGGATTTCTTCAAAGCATCAAAGGATTCCTGGGCTCACTCATCCTAGATAAAAGGAGTGTTGTTATTTAAGAGATGCATGAAACCCTTAGTAATATTGGCATAGTTCACTATAAACCATCGTAAAATGTTATCTTTCCCCTGTAAACCTTGAAGTTGATGAATAGTGCACGGGTGAGGAAATCAAAGTATTGCCTCAACCTTTAAGGGATCTACCATGATCCCAGTCTCAGAGACTACAAATAATAGAAGTTGACCTAACCTAATGCAAAAGATGCATTTATGAGGGTTCAAATGGATGTGATAATGGAGACATCTTTCAAAAACTAGCCGAAGGTGTTTAGGGTGATTCACTCTCTTACGTGAGTGAGCAGCGAGATCGTTGAGATAGGCTTCGACTATATGCTTGAGATCATGAAATGTGAAGGTCATAGCTTGTTTGAAGGTTTCTCTGAAGTTCTTAAGGAAAAAAGGCATCTTCTGGTATGAGAATGTACTACAAGGGAAAACAAATGCCATCTTATGTTAGTCCTCGGGATTAATCTAAATTTGGTTATACCCTGAAAATCCGTCCATAAAACAAAAAACATCGCTTCTCGCACATTCATCGAGAATATCATCAATGAAAGGTGTTGGGAATTTGTCTTTGTGACAAGCTTTATTCAGGTTATGAAAATCCATACATACGCAGATGGTTCCTTTCTTTTTATTCATAAGAATGGGATTGGATACCCATTCAGTCAAGAGAACTGGGTAGATAAAGCCAACGTTAAGCAATTTTTCTACCTCTTTCTTAATAGTAGATGCCTTCCTAGGATTGACATCTCTAAGTTGTTATCGAACATTCTTAGCATCTGGGTAGGTTTTAATATCATGTTCGAAAATTTGAGGGTCAACTCCCGACATCTGTTCATATGACCAAGCAAATACATCGTGAAATTCTTTAAATAGATCGGTGTAGATCATAATTTCTTCTGGAAAACAATGTGCACCGATGTATACATTTTCAACCTTGCCAGAAATACGAGATATATCGANCCAGATGCTAAGAATGTTCGATAATTTGAGGGTCAACTCCCGACATCTGTTCATATGACCAAGCAAATACATCGTGAAATTCTTTAAATAGATCGGTGTAGATCATAATTTCTTCTGGAAAACAATGTGCACCGATGTATACATTTTCAACCTTGCCAGAAATACGAGATATATCGATTGTGATGGTGGGAGAGATACTCACCATGTTTCCCTCATCATAAATTTCATGTGTATCAAGTGGAACTATGACATGATCGACTATCTCGCTCAAGGTAGATATAAAATCATCTTGTTCGATTCTAGCAAGTTCTGGGAGAAAATAAGAGTGATGATGCATATCATCCCATGACTTGTCAAAACCATTCATGGCCTCTATGATAGATTCATCTAAAGGTAAAGTCTCATCAAGTAAATCATGT
>JASDQU010313410.1:0-10022 GCA_032191745.1 Picea mariana | reverse complement strand
TTTAGAGAAACAATCATCATACTTTGAAATTAGTTGAATGCATAGTAACATAGGAAAATGAGTTTTAGTTTTGAAATATGATATACCACTTCATTTTATCTAACATGTACAAATTTATATCAACCAAAATCAAAGAAAATAGTTAATTCTTGTACTCATGATGATCAACCACTGAAGTAGAAACAATAAGTCTTGGAATGTTAATTTTTTGTTAAAGAATCACAACAAAATTAGACATTAAGGGATAAGTCTAAGAGGGATCAAATCAATAATGTATCATTCAAGAGCTCATAGAACAAGTTGGAGGAATGGAAATAAGCATAAAATGACATGGATAAACATGCTTTGAATTTGAAACAATATTGACATTCAACCAACTTAGAACTGAGTGCAAGAACTTAGGATTTGATGATGTTAAGTAGAATTGGACCTTGTCACAAACACATTTGCAAAGATCTAAAAAATTCTTCATTTCCTTGACATAACTTGTTGAACATTCACTTTGAATTTCATGCTTCCAGTCCTAAAATTCATCGTGATAACGATTTAAATCATGTTAAAACAATGATGAATCAAGAAAATAGATTAACTAGGACATTTTAGTGAAAGACCATATATACAGATGTCTAGTAGACACAATCAAAACCACCACCTGTGGAAAGTCAAGAGAAACATGGAAACATACAGGAAAATCCATCTTTAAATATTTTATGTTGACTAATCATTCTTGTAAGTAGTAATGATGGTTGGTCAATACTTTGCAATTTAAATTTAATTATAATTCTTACCAACTGAAATTATTTACAAAGGGATCCCCTTCCATTTTCATGAAAAATGGAAGGTACTTGTTGCTGGGTCAGGAAATGGTGAACTACTGGGTGGAATTTATCCCTACAAAATAATATTAAATCTGTAAATATCAAGGAATGAATGATAAGAAGTTCCTAAATGTTAAACATTCAGATCACTTGAAAAAATTTCATCCCAGGTTTATGTAGTGTATTTAGCTTTGCAATTTTTTATGAACATCTAAATTATTTCCATCATCATTTAGAAACTTTGTAAAATATGAACTCACAATTAATACAAAAAAATAAACTTTGTAGGGAATCAATCTTGAGAAATTCAAGCTAATCATGTGAGTTATAACATTTAAAAAAACTTCAATACCATAGGCATATCCACTGCTACTAGCATATGTTTGTATCCTCTACAAGGATACCTTTTTACCCATTTAGATGCTTTAATCCCCTCCAATAGTTATAGATAAATAGTGAACAAATATTTGGAATAATAGATGGGTGTTGCTTTATTATTATCTTGGAAGTAAACCAAAGGCCATTGTCCTGGCTTGGTAACCAACTGGCAACATTTTCATCCACAAAAACCTATAGAAGTGAACAAGATGTCTCATGATGAGACCTCTTATTCTTCAACCTTGTGATTGAAATCCATTACCCTAAATTGGTGACTAGTAGTTGTAATGTCGCTCTGTGAGATTCCATGGTCATGATAGGGAGGCTCATGATGATACCTCCCATCCTTCAGTCAAATTCCTTCACCCGTGTTTCCTTCAATACAAAGTATCCTTCTATTGTATTTATTTAATCTCTTGGGATATTATCTAATGGATGGGGAATCATATTTGAAAAACTCCTTAAGAGTGCAGGATGGACTAAGAAGTTAAATATTACTAAAATCTTAACGATTAATCGTGCTTTCCCAAAAATGATTCCTTTAAAAGTAAAATTATTATGTAGATATGTTTCGTTTATGAT
The DNA here is from genome assembly GCA_032191745.1 of Picea mariana. Taxonomy (NCBI): domain Eukaryota; kingdom Viridiplantae; phylum Streptophyta; class Pinopsida; order Pinales; family Pinaceae; genus Picea; species Picea mariana. Next base: position 8,244 of record JASDQU010313410.1, on the reverse strand, counting down.
TTCATCAGTATATATTGAAAATAAAGTTTCTTGAATCATGATGGAAAAATTCAGAGGGATTTATTAGCAAATATTATGTATGGTCTATTGATTAAGGTTGGTTGTCAATGATGTAAACCCTTGAAGAACGCCCCATAGCACAAAGGTTGGTTCATGGACCCAATATTTTTTTATGTAAATATGACTCGTTATTGTTTTTTCATGGTTCATAATAATTAGAAATTCATGAACTCAAAAGTTGTCCCCTTATGGTGGAATCCCTCATGGGAAGACACTTTGCAGATTGAGTTATCCTAGAAGTATGGTTAGAGAACCCATGATTATTTGTGGAATAATGATATGAAGGTTAGTGAATTTGTCATTGAAACTATCCTATATGGATATTTCTTTTCATGCCATTTTCGGTGGTATGCGGAATGTCACATAACTCCTCACGGTTAGAGGGTTATGGCCATGAGAAGTTGGAGAACCTAGGTTTGGGTAATGGACCCAAGTTTGTTTGATGGATAATGGTATGAATTTTGATATATTTGTATGTGATACTATTCTATATGGATGGTACATTTCATTCAATTTTTGGTGGTATGTGGAACATCACATAACTCCTCACAGTTTGAGAGTTATGGCCTTACGAAGTTGGACGACCATCTTATTTCATCTAGAAGCCCCAAAAGGTCAAAGTGGTGAAAGTGGTTTAAGATATTTTAGAAGGTAAATAATAAAGTGAATTGATTAGTGTACTATAATTCAAAGTGAATACAAAATAAATTATTTAAATAATAAATTTAATGGAGAAATTAGAAGTGGGTTAACCCTAAAATAAGGAAAGTGGGCAAAGTGACCTACAAGATGTTTTTAAGGAAGCTACTTGAAGAGTATAAATAAGAGGAAATGTTCTCTCATTTTAGACACACTTGAGCATATTGAATACCTATAGGTCTCTCAGGTAACCAAAGGATATCTAAGTTGAATTTCTGAGGGAAGGTGAAGAAGAGAAGGCTGGAATTCAAGGAAGGATAAATTATTTTGATGATGATTTCTAAGGTATGTTATTTACAAGTCATCTCACCATTTTTGAAATAAATTTTTTTCTAGAATGATTCAGACCATTAAATTGCTATGCCATTGAGAAAAAATATCCAAGTATCTGTGGTAAAAAATTCATCTTTGGTTTCATTTTATTTTTGGAGTTACACTCCATGGAAAATAGAGTTTGCGGCTAGTCCTAAAACTAGTCAAAAACAAGTGTTTCGGGTAAAAACGTCATAACTTCTTGATAACAGATCCAAATTTAGTAATACCAAATGTGTTGGATACAATAAAGTCTATAGTATGTTGTGAAACCGTTTCATATACATTCAATAAATATTCCATGCAGGGCACGCTCTACAAGGTCGCTCTATAGAATAAGCCATAATTCAACAAGGTATGCCATTTTTTCTATAACTACTTCCAAGTAGTGAAACCTGGAGGAATCACACAAAACACACTAAAGAACATTGTGTATCCGTTTCATATCTTTATTCATTATAGATACAAAGTTATGATTATTTCAAGTTAGGGTTGTTGACTAATCCAAAACTAGTCATGTGAGACTAAAGAAAAGTTCGATGTAAATGATAGTCTCTTGTTGTTTAAAGTTAAGGAAGGTTTGTAGGTATGTGATAATATACACTAGGTCTATTACATATTTATAAATCATATTTTGATGATGAAATTGATGAGGGATTTTGGTTTGGCTACAAGTTGGGTACATGGTTGAGACAAGCAGTTGATGATTTGACACATACATGAGGTGTATAGTTGATGATGTTGGTACATATTCATGAGTCATAGTTTATGAGTAGTTGAAACATGATTGGTACATACTTGGTACATGGTTGGTTGCACTTTTTTATGGTAGAAGTTGATTACAGATTGTTGAATATAGGTTAGTGTATGGTTGATGCACTTGTTTATGGTACAGGTTGATTATAGGTTGAGGTACAGGTTGATGCATGGTTTATGCATGGTTCAGGTTTATTGGTACAATTTTATAGTGGTATATATCACAGTTATAGTGTGACAGTGGTTCCATCATTCTACTTCTACTTCAGAGAGGTTGGATGGAGAAAGGACAGGTGGTTGTAGCGACCTTCTGGTTGTAGCCAGAGAACATAGGGGGTTGTAGCCTCCTTCTGATTGTAGCCAGAGAATTGGGGAGCTGGAGCTTCCCTCAAGTTGTAGCTTGAGAAACTAGCTGGTTGGAGCCTCCTTCCAGTTGTAGCTGGAAAACAAAGTTGGTGCTTCCAATGAATGTAATTCTTCAAGACATATAAGAAAAAGCATTTCGTGGTTTTGTCCAGATTTCGGTTTCCACGTAAAGCACTGGTGTACTATGTATGTGTGTGATTGTTCATTTCTTATTGCTAATTATTGGATAATAATTCTACATTGATATAACACTTGGATTATTTGAAGAAAATGGATTATAATTATGCTATTACTGATTCGCTCCCCCTCTAAGTAATCCAACAATTGGTATCAGTGAAGGTTCCTTCAAAAATCAGTTTAACCATTGAAAGGTAGATCATGGAGTGCACCAACTTGTATAAAAATGGAATACCACAGTTTGATGGGCAAAAGTATGATTTGTGGAGCATAAGGATGAATACATATATACATGCACATAGATTTCAAGTTTGGAAATCAATTTTAGATGGATAAACAACACCAACAGTTCCACCAACAAATGAAAAAACAGTGAAAATTGATGAGAATAATTCCAAAGACAAAAATGCACTTCTGAATGGTCTCAGTGATACGGTATTCACCAAAGTTTCACATTGTAAATACGCTAAAGATATTTGGGACAAGCTTCGAAATATTTATGAAAGAGATACAAAATTCAAAGAAGCAAAGATTCAAACTTACAGAGGTCATTTCAAACAACTAAAAATGAAGGAACATGAGAATATTGCAACCTACTTCTCATGAGTTGTGAAACAGTGAATGCACTCATAGGATTAGGAGAAGAAATTGAAGAATCTGTAATTGTTCAAAAGGTACTAAGATCTCTTCCTATGAGATTTAACCCTAAGATATCAACACTAGAAGAAAGATCATATCTAAACTCAATAAGCATGGATGAACTGCATGGAATATTCACAACATATGAAATGAGAACTGAAAATGAGAATCCAGATGTAAAATAAGAAACCTTCAAAGAATCCAAAAGATCAAAGAAAAATAAAAAGGAACAAGAAGAATATAGCAACAACAGTGACATCTCGAAAGATGATGACGAAGTGGCCAACTTCGTCAAAAGACTGAACAAGGGAATCGATGGTAGGTATAGAGGTAAGATTCCTTTAATTTGTTTTAATTTTGATGGTATTGGTCATTTTGCTAACAAATGTCCTCATAAGAAAAATAGAAATGATGAAGGTTACTCAAAGGAAAAAACACATATAAAGGCAAAAGAACTACAAAGAAAGTTTTCAAGAAAAACTTATGCACCAAAGAAGACATCAGATCATTAGATGAAGATGAAGTCAATGACAGTGAGACAAGAAGAGTTCGATTCATGGAAGTAAAAGACTCTGAAAAAGAAGACTCTGAAGAAGAATATGAAGAAGACGAAGAAGAATATGAAGAAGTCAAAGAAGAAATTGAAGAAGCAGAAGTTGACTATCGAGAATAATTAATGTGTGCCATAGAAGTTATCAAAAGAGAAGAGAAGAAAAACAAGAAACTACAAGCATAACTAGACAAGAAAAATGATACTTGAGAACTAGAACAAATGATCACAAAATTGAAGGTTCAAATAGAAGAAGATAAAAGAATTGATGAAGCACTCAAAGAAAATCTAGAAGAAAACGACAGGATCATTGGAAACTTGGAAGCAGAGATTGTCATACTAAGAAAGGATATTCATAAGAAAAATATGCAGAATAGCTCAAAAGTTCTGGATGACATTATCAGTAGTAAAAAATCTCATCTTGACAAGTCTGGACTTGGATACAATTAGATAGAAAATGGATCAAGCTCGAAAACAGCAGAGCAAGAAACATATCCAAAAATTTATGCAGAAACAATCAAAGGGGATTGGAAGATATAAAAGAAAGATCACATGGACACTCCTCCACCAAGAAGATTAAGATTTCAGAATCAACAACAGACAGATAGGACTCAAGAAGAAGAAGGATTCATAAGAGCACCTCTTTTTAGAAGATCTTCAACTCCCAGGTATCAAACTATATTTTTTGGTTCATGTTATGCATGTAATAATTTTGGACAGAGTTGTGAATTGTAGAGCTAACAAGAGGAACAATAACAAATTTGAGAGTTATACACAAAGGGGTTATTCAAGAAGACCCAGTGAAACACAGAGAATAAGTTACAACATGTTTGAATCTTTGAGCACTTAAATGGAATGTTACAAATGTAACAATTTTGGACACGCTGCCAAAGATTGCAGAATAACAGTCCTTCCTAAAGAACCTCAACAAAATAACAACAATCACAAAAAAGAACCTCAAAAAATGACATGGATAAGAAAGCAAGATCAATATAGCAATGAAGAATACACAATTTCTCTAACATCTAAGTAGAAGAAACGCAGTTGGTATGTTGATAGTGGATGTTCAAAACACATGACAGGTGATAGAGACAATTTTCTTACATTACGAAAGGAAAGAGATGGACCAGTCTTCTTCAGAAATGATGATTCATCCAAAATCATTGGAAAAGGCACAGTCCGAATTGGGAATAAGAATGAAAAGGAAGAAAATTTCCTACTAGTAGAAGATATGAAACATAATCTTATAAGTGTGAGTCAAATGTGTGACCAAGGTCATAAAGTTACTTTCGATTCAAAAAAGTGTGAGATAAGAAAAGAAGGTTCAGGGAAATTGGTCGCTACAACTGCAAGAACTTCAAGCAACATATATTTGTTAAGTGAATTTGGAAATAAAAAGTGTTGTCTAGCAAAGGAAGATGAAAGTTGGTTATGGCACAAAATAATGGGACACATACATTTTTATAACCTAGTTAAATTCAACAAAAGATAAGTAGTCGCATAAATGCCCCAGATCACGAAACCAACCAACACTTTATCCAAGCATTGTCAACAAGGAAAGCGAAGAAAGACCAGGTTTAAATCAAAGGAATATTCAACGACATGACCACTGGAAATTGTGCATCTTGATCTAGTTGGACCAACTAAAACAAAGGGATTAAAAGGTGAGAAATACTTCATGTTATTCATTGATTATTATACAAGAATGGATACAATTCTCTTTCTCAAGAATGATTCCGAAGATTTTGAAAAGTTCAAGATCTAAAAGGAAATGGTTGAAAATGAAATCGATTCAAAAATCAAATGCTTGAGATCTGATAATGGAGGAGAGTTCACCTCAAAGGAATTTATGGACTACTGCAACAATCATTGAATAAAAAGACAATTCTTCATTGCTAGGACACCTCAACAGAATATAGTTGTTGCAATAAAGAATATGATAGTACAAGAAATTGCTTGAACAATGTTAATGGATTTAAAATTGATAGATGTTTTTTGGACACGGGCAATGCATACAATAGTTCACATTCAAAACAAAGTAATTCTCAAAAACAACATTGACAAAACTCCTTACGAACTATGGAAAGGAAGACTAGAAAATGTAAATCACTTCATAGTTTTTGGAAGAAAATGCTATATCAAAAGAGAAGATGGTGGAATAGGAAAATTTGACTCTTGCATGGACAAAGGAGTACTTGTTGGTTACTCAAGTACAAGGAAAGCATACAAGTGTTACAATCTAATATTGAACAAAGTCGCGGAAAGCATCAATGTAACAATTGATGAAACAGGCAGGCCATAATCAAAGGAACAAAATGCATCAATGAAACAACCCTTAGAAGAAGAAGCAGAAGAAGAAAAAGAAGTAGAAGAGGAAGATGAAGAGAATCTGACAAAAGTATAAGAAAAAGTTCAACAAGTGTCTCCAAAGACACTGAGTAAATGAGTACAGAAGAATCATCCTTTAGATTAAATTATCATAAACAAAGTTGCAGGAGTTGAGACTAGAAGAAGAATCCATTCACCAGAACAAACACACCTAGCACTCTTATCTACAATTGAACCAAACTGTTTTGAAGAAGTAAGCTAGGATGAATCTTGGAATTAGTCCATGGATGAAGAATTGGATCAAATAGAGAAAAATGACACCTGGAAACTAGTTCCAAGAACAAAGAATTAGAATTTGATCGAAACAAAGTGGGTCTTCAGAAATAAATTGAATAAAGATGGAAATGTTACAAGGAACAAAGCTAGATTGGTATGTAAAGGATATGAACAGGTTGAAGGAATTGACTTTGAAGAGACATTTTCCCTAGTTTTCAGAATGGAAGAAATCCTTTTGATTTTAGCTTATGCATGCTCCAAAAATATTAAAATGTATCAAATGGACGTAAAATCATATTTTATGAATGGGGAACTTGAAGAATAAGTCTACATTGAACAACCAGAAGGATTTCAGTTGTCAGAAAATGCAGATTATGTGTGTAAATTAAAGGAGGCCTTTTATGGTCTAAAACAGGCTCCTAGAGCATGGTACTCTAGACTGGATAAGTATCTACAACATGCAGGGTTCAGAAAAGGAAGTGCAGAAAACAACTTCTACATTAACGTATGTCAAGGTAATATTTTATTAATTGAAGTTTATGTTGATGATATTATTTTAGGTAGTGATGATGATAGCTTAAGCTAGAAATTTGCAAAAGATATGCAGAATGAATTTGAAATGTCGTTACTTGAAGAACTATCCTTTTTTTTTAGACTTCAGATACGCCAAAGAAACCAAAGAATTTTTATTTCTCAAACCAAGTATATTAGAGAAATGCTAAAAAGGTTCGGTATGGAAGATTGCAAATTGGTTATCACTTCCATGCAAACTAGTTTCAAGTTGAGAAAAGATGATGATTCGAAGTATACCTATCAGAGGAAATATAGGTCAATGATTGGAAACCTACTATATGTGACAATATCCAGCCCAAATGTAATGCAAGCAGTTGGACAGGTGACATGATTTCAAGTAGAACCAAAGGAATCACATGTATTAGCAGTGAAGAGGATTTTCAGATATCTCAAAGGAACAAAAGAGTTTGGATTATGGTATCCAAAAGGAAATGATCTATCACTCATTTCCTACATAGATGCAGATTGGGCATGTTGTATTGACGACCGACGAAGCACCAGTGGAGAAACATTCTACTTGGGTGAGTGTTCAGTATCATGGATAAGAAAGAAAAAATCATCAATATCGTTATATATAGTAGAGGCGGAGTACATTGCAACAACAACATGTTGTACACAGGTTCTTTGGATGAAACAAACTCTGACAGATATACAAGTTGAGTATGATGAGCCCATTACAATCTATTGTGATAATACAAGCACCATCAGTATCTCAAAGAATCTGGTGATGCACTCCAAGATGAATCACATTCCAATCAAGTATCACTTTTTACAGGAACAAGTTGTAGAAAAGAACATCAGAGTTGAGTATGTGGGCACAAAAGAGAAAGTGGCAGACATATTTACAAAATCACTTCCACGGGAAGCCTTTGAATATATTTGCTAGAGACTCAGATTTATTTTTAATCCAAAATGAATACTCTTGAATTCTTATCTTATATGTATTATATGTACACGAGGAAGCACCATAAAAATACAGTTCAATCAGGGGGAGCAACCCCGGATGGAAATATACATTTGCCATTGATGAAAAAGGGGGAGAGATTTATTAGATGCATAGGACAAAGTCATGGTTCCAGCGGGAGAATATTTATCATATGCAGAGGACAGAGGCATGGTTCTAGGGGGATCATGAGTGATATGATTTCAGTAGTGCATAAGAGTGTTTCCATCAATGCCAAAGGGGGATATTGTTGATTAAGGTTGGTCGTCATTGATGTAAACCCTTGAAGAAAGCCCCGTGTTATAACCCTATAATTCATAGGATCATATGTTGACTGGAAATTTTTCACTCTGGGTGTATAGGCTTGCAAATAATATTTCATCTCTGCAAATTATTTTCAAGAGAAATAGTGCACCAAACCCTCAAAAAGTCATTAAGCCTAAGTTTTGCCTCATATACTGCATTCACGCTTGGAGAATAAAGAATGTGCTTAGATCAACGGTCGATCTAGCGGTGCATAGATCAACGGCAGACAGTAGATTCCAAACCCCCTCGACTATTCTGT
>JASDQU010313409.1:0-13490 GCA_032191745.1 Picea mariana | reverse complement strand
TGCCTCCTTGCTCACACTTGAACCCTTCCCCACGATGACAACCCTAATATCTTCTTTGTTCCACATTCTTATAGTCTTTGTTGTCTTTCTGCATGCAATATTCACAATGCCTCTTCATACTCACTCCGCGCCAAATTCCTCCACAACTTGAGTGCTCTGTCTGATCATCATCGTGACTCTTCAACTTCTCTGGTCGTTTGAGACTCTTCATCTTCTCTGTGATAGTTGATGTCACCTTCTCTGTTCCAGTTACAGGCTTCAATGCTCATCCAGCTGTCAATTGCCTCCATGAACATCTTCATCCCTCTTGAAGATTCCTTGAGACTCTTCACCTCCTCTGTCAATCATCCTGAAGTGTCTTCAAGTCCTCTGGCAGAAACCATCAGTGGTTTCTGGCAGTTACACTATGTTGTGTTACAATATCCCTCTGATTTTGTTCAAATTCACCTGCACCGTTGGATTGATTCCAAGGGATCTTGCATTCATTTTGGCATTTCGGCATTTGGCAATTCGGCATTTGTGTGACCATGTGTCTTGACATTCCCAATCGCGATCCTTGAAAAGGAGCTTGGTTTCTCTATCTCTTTCCTCCATTTCTCAATGATGTGACCAAGGGCTGTGACCACAGCCTTATGCATAAGGCGCTTTCGCAATTTTGCATTTCATGAATCTGGAGATGAGACATCTCGACTCTTCAAGTCGCGATCCTCGAAACCCCAAAATGGTGTGGGATCAATGGTCTCGATCAACACTTGATCTGATGGCTCAGATCATTTCGCAATTTCGACATTCTTGATGTTCAATGTTCTTGTTACTTCAATGTCCCGATCCGCGAAACTCTGAAATGGAGTCGGATCAACGGTCCAGATCACATATTGATTTGATGGCTGCGATTAAGTCGCGATTTTGCATATCGTGATTTCGGGATTCCTGTGGTTTTTACTCTTTGACATATCCAACTCTCGATCAGCGAAACTCCGAAGTGGATTGGGATCAACGGTCCAGATCAAACCTTGATCTGACGACTCATATTAAGTCGTGATTCTGCATATCGCGATTTCAGGATTCTTGTGGTTATTATTCTTTGACATCTCCAACTCTCGATCCACAAAACTCCGAAATGGATTGGGATCAACGGTCCAGATCAAACCTTGATCTGACGGCTCAGGTTAAATCGTGATTCCGCATATAGCAATTTTGGGATTCTTGTGGTTATTATTCTTTGACATCTCCAACTCTCGATTAGCGAAAATTAGAAGTGGACTGGGATCAACGGTCCAGATCAAACCTTGATCTGACGGCTCAGATTAAGTCGTGATTTTTCATATCGTGATTTCGAGAGGTTAGGAAACCCCTTTCCTTTCACTCTCCAGTCAGGGAACTGACGATCTTTCCCCACCTGTCCTACCTGATGATGGATGGCCCTCCTTCTTTCAAAATTTTGTGAGCCCACTACTCCTTGCACTTTAAAGAACGTGTAAATTCTCCTTGATCCGACGATGGTCGGATCTCGCGCTTCGATTTAATGCCTGAGATCTATCCTCCTCTTCATCACGCTCTTCTTGTCTACATTGAGATCTGACAGCCATCGGGAATTCTGAATTGTTGATCCAACAATCATGGTTGCTGCTCTTCCCCGATTATCACTGCACTGTTGATCATCGTTGTTGTACTCAAGCCATCATTGCTGTTATACTTTCCATCAATGACAAGCATACGCTGCCTGTAAAACATTCCAACAGCTCTTATGAGGTCAATACCAAGACAACATAAACCAACCAAAGTGAAGACAATAAAGTATATTCAATGTCAACCTATGCATATGATCAAGGAGTTACGCAATAAAGTAAGAGTGACTTTATGGGAAAGGGACATGTCGTTGTATCATATTAATTGAAAGTAGAAGATACAACATGATCACCTTGATGTTACAATCTTCCTTTCAGTGACCCTTGGTTCCAACACACACTGGCTCTGTAATTTCATGAAGAAGATCCAAAACCTCTTGATAGAACAAATAGAGCCTTCAAGCTTCTATCTAAGTAGGGTTCTTCACACTAACAGATCTCCCTAGATCTACCTAGATCTAGAACAAAACAGGACAGGACACGACTCTTTCCCTAAGTTGTGATCATTGAATCTACTAATGAGAAGAAACGAGTGACATACCTTTGTATCACTTCCTAGGTCTTTTTTGTTCCTTCTTCACTCCAGTGCTCTTATGAGGTCAATACCAAGACAATACAAACCAACCAAAGTGAAGACGATAAAGTATATTCAATGTCAACCTATGCATATGATCAAGGAGTTACGCAATAAAATAAGAGTGACTTTATGGGAAAGGGACATGTCATTGTATCATATTAATTGAACGTAGAATATATAACTTGATCGCCTTGATGTTGCAAGCTTCCTTTCAGTGACCCTTGGTTCCAACACACGCACTGGCTCTGTACTTGAATGAAGAAGATCCAAAACCTCTTGATAGACCAAATAGAGGCTTCAAGCTTCTGTCCAAGAAGGGTTATTCACACAATTCTTTCACCAATTCTTCATTCAATATTGCTTAACCTTTTCCATGATAAACCTTTCAATATATAGGAGAAGGAGAGATGGTTACATGGATGGGGATGACCCCATCAAATCTGAGAATTCAGTAAAATGACAACCATGCGAATGCCAACTTATTTTCTAGAAGATCCCCTTCTACAACCCTCGAGACCTCTTCTTCTTTCCAAGCTTAAAAACAATTTCGCACCCTATCTATGGAGAAGCATGCAAAATGTTCATACCCTAAGTGTGGGTGGCCTACGAGAATCAAGTATTCTCAAACCCTAGCACATAGGAATTTTGCGAACTCACTTTAAAAATGTGTTTTTGGAAGAAGACATCAGACATTTTTCTCAGGAAAAAAGTCCTTGTTGGGAGCCTGAATACATCATTGTTGAAACATCATCATAGTGACCAAAATCATGTGTAACAGAATGCCCCCCAAAGTATGAGGCTAGAACTTATGACAGCTGAAATTCTTTGTAAAATGCGTGTATGTGTCAGAAACCAGAAGCGCACCTAATCGGAAACCTGAAAACAACCAATCATCTGCAGAATATAATACCAGTTCTAAGGTAGGCATTCCCATACTCAGATCATAAATGAATGAAATCACAAATGTAGGTCATGGCCACCAATCATACACGATGGCCGTCAAAATGATTCATAGCCACCAGGAATACACTGTGGATCTATGCGAGAAGACTTAAACTAAGATGACATAGCCACATGACATACAAAGTGGATCTATGTGCTGATGCAAATCATACATCATCACAGCCTGGATCAAAAATATGAGACCCAGGGTCTTCAATCCTGTCGCCTGAAAGTACGAATCTAACCATGCGATTACATGTGCTAAAGTCGAACATGGTAGAAACCACTTGATTACCGGTCATTGATGAAACCATTAACAAGTGTGAGGGAAATCACCATTAATGTCGATGACTCCCAAGGTACCAAAGTACAAATCCAAATGAATGTGAATACATGAGTTGAATTCAAGCATTCAGCGGAATCTCTCGATCATGGATCAATGATGCGAACCCCTGTTGAAAGCGAAGAAACCTGCCATTGAGGCATGCAGGTGCTAAGGTACTAAATAATTTCTAAGCCTTGTTTCCAGATAATGAGTTGAAGTCGATGGAACAAGACTCGTCACAGAAGGGCCTTGATGTAGCCCCCATCAATGACATGAAATAAGTAATAGATTTTGAGGGTGAAACAGAGTATGAATACAGGTTGAAAAGGACACAGGGAAGGTCGACATAGTAAGAATGGACAACTGCAGATGGCTGACTCAATAGAGGGCTTGGATGAACTTCTCTTGAACATATGAATGACATGACCAAGGACTTGGCAGCACTGACTCAAAGACGACCCAAGATATGACCTTGTAGCAAGTCGAATGAGAGACAAATGGATTTCCCAAACCATCTTCAAATGATGAATAGGGGGTGTCATGTTCAAGAGCAACGCTTACTGCCATTAATATAAATACGAAAACACATCCCTTTCCCAAAATTTCCCCCACCATTTCTGGCGAGTACCTCTTTATTTTCACGCAAGCTCGAGGAGGATAACATATTCTTGTTGATGTAATCTCATACTTTAAATGATTCCCTTGGAGTATATTTAATGAACCCTAGGAAGGAGTGGTTCGGTCCCATTACAGGTCTTTCGATGTTTGTTTAATGAGTCCAAAGATAGAAAACTCGGGGGTTTTTCATGTTTTGAGAGTCTGAAAAACACTTAAAAATAACTCTCTCAGTTTCTTTTTCGTAAAATAGCTCGACAAGACCGAAAAGTGATAAACTATCGCCCATCAAACGTTTTGTTCAGATACTTTTACGAGCATGAATAGAACAAGGTCGCACGACCATCTTTTCATTTTTATGGAGCGTGAAAAGAGCTTAAAGGATACTCCTTTGTGGTCGTCGATTTTTTGTTACCAAGATGAGTACAAAAATACGAGAAAAGTATACTCGGTTACGTTCTCATGTATTTTCGATGTGAGAATGAACGAAGACTGAGCTCGAGGTTTTTCTAAAAACTCTAAAAAGCAATCGTATATGCGACAAAAATAAAAAAAAATCCGTACTCCTTCGTTTGAACTTCAAAGTTGCTATATCTGGGAAAAATCACACTCATAAGACCATTAGGCATTAGGTTTTATAGACAAAATAATATAAAATATCAACAAAAATGGTAAAAAGTGAATAAATATGGGTAAAAAGAGATTTTACCAATTCATTGTGATTTTGCCAAAAACTTTGCCCAATACACCTCATTTTCCTCCAAATTTCTTTGCTCGATCGCGGGAGGCATAAGCGACCATTTGAAGAACCGTTTCCGCCAACGAGGTAAGCTCTTGATCTTCTACCTTTTCCATGGTTTACTTTTAGTTTTCATTGGCAATTTTTAGAGTTTTAGGTTCATTTTAGGGCCATAAATTATGCCCAAGCGTTCTCGCAGGCTGGCCATGCGGGACTTGCGAGAATATAGGATTCTCACAGGTGGCCTTAAGGGAACCTACAAGAATCTCACACTGTGCTAAAGGGGCACCTGCGGTAGCCGAAAAATGAAATTTAAATTTGATTTTTGCTCAATAAAAGATGTGCCAAGTCTTGAAAAAAGTTGTTGATCTTTCTCTCCTAACTCTTGTGCAGGTGTTTGATCATCACAATGATGGAGTGGCGAGAAAGAGAACATGAGGAGGAGGATTCCATTGCCAGGAATGACTCGGTACCATTGTTGCCCTCCAAGACTGTGGGCTCTTGAAATTCTTTAGAATTCCGGGCATGAGGGATCAACTTAGATTGTTGGAATACCCAATTCATATGTGGGACGTGGACCAATAGTTGTTTCACGTGGGAGTCCACACACTGACCTTAGATATCAAGGATATTTATTTTCTAACGGGATTATCACGACGTGGATACCATGCTAGTTTGATTGGTGGTCAAGCTAGCAGACTCCCTATGAGTGAGTACTGTCACCAATATTGTGTACCTAAGGTAGAAAGAAGCAAGGGCAAGTTTGCCATTTGGGGGGTCCAAAACTTGACCCTACGAACCATCTTGTTCACTACAACACACATGGCTGGGAGCGCAGCTCCACACATGGCTCTCCAGAGTTACTTCCAATACGCCATAGATTGCACAAAGCCCCAGGTCTTCAACTGGTCGGATGCAGTTCTCCGTAGTATGAAGAGGCAATTGACGAAGTGCAGGAGGGGCAACTTGAAGCAGTTTGGGTACAGATCAATTTTGGTGTCCTTCTTCCTCAATAGGGTTCCATTGCTGAGATTACAGGTTGATTGGGGTTTACCAGCCCCACAAGATCCAAGGATGTTGAGGTGGTCCAACCTCATGGCCCGACACGTAGCTGGGCCCATCATCAAGTACAATGATTCATTTTTTGACTGGTTGCGGCCACAGATGCTGATGATTGATGACTACGCATACGTTGGTTTAGATTTTCGAGGGGATCAGGATTTGGCCCTACCTGAGGATGCTGAATGGGGTAACCTAGGTAAGAAGTACACATTTTGTTCTTTTTAAATGTTTTTGTAATTTTTAAAAATGTTTTTATGTTTGTCCAAGAACTAATAAAAAAATATCTTTTTGATGACATAGATGTGAGGCCATATCAACCTCCAGAAACGTCTCCTATTCATAGGTGAGAAGAGGCGGCTCCAGTGGCACGATGGGATGCCAAAGACTACAAGGTAGTGGAGCAGAACTTGGAGGGGTTGACCACTGACATCCCAGATATGGATATTGGGGAGATCCCTAGACGTTATCAGCACCATACTGTAGGTGTGTCAGAGTCTATTAGTCGAATGCTTCATAGGGTGGCCTAGGCAGTGGTGTGTTATCATGAGCATCACCCATGATGCTATTTTGTAGAAGCTATGAGCTTCACATTTTGATATTTTGGTCCTTGGACAAAAGCTTTTTGTAAAAACTTTTGATCATTATATACATATATACGGCTTCTACCAACTTATCTTTTGTTGTGTGATACATGTGATGTGATTGGTTTATAAATGGCCCAAATGTCTGTCTAATACATAGTTAGCTAAGGCATCAGTCAATGTATTTAGACATCTAGGAATGTCTTGATACTCAATATAATCAAAATAACGTTCCAAGAGGTGAATTCATAAATATACCCATACTAAAGTAGGACTTCGAATAGATTAAACATTACTTAGCTGTAATACTACTCATTGTGAATTGAGTTGCACAACCAGGTGGCGGATACTGAGCGAAATAGCATCAATCAACAATTCGATGACAACTCTATATTCTTCAATATTGTTGGTCACACGACCGAGACACACACCTCGTAGAGTGATAAGTTTGTTTGTGTTGGTCACTATAATTGCTTAATTAAATTCAAACAACCAAGTGATACATAAATTATCAACCCAGGGAAGTCTTTTTATTTCAAATATAACCACGCACTATATATGCTCAATTCCAAAAGCAACTTAGAGTTGTAGTATAGAAACCTATGCTAATCACACTTGCTTGAGTAAACTGAAGTTCTGAATTAAATCACAGGAAAGCAACTTCCCTATTGCAGATCTTTATAGATTAATCTAAGAATCCTGGATTACATTACAATAACACTTGCAATGGGAAAGAACAACTACTCTGCAATCAGAGAAAAGGACCCTTACTCTCAAACAGAGACTTCAGTACTAACATGCTTTCATGAAAATCAGTAATGCAGGAAAAGATAACTCTATCTAGCAGAGAATAAGGCAATCTAGTTCCTTCCTTTCTAAGCAAGGACCTTAAGCCCTATTTCTGTTTAGCACACTTGTGAAATTGAGATCTATAGAGAACAGGATGTTCTGATTCCTTCCTTTCTGAGCAGGAACCCTTAACCCAATCTCTGGCTAGCACACTTGCAGAAGTAAATGAATTCTACAGAGGACAGGATATTTTGATTCCTTCCTATCTAAGCAGGAACCCTTAACCCAGTCTCTGGCTAACACACTTGCATAAGTAAATGAATTCTATAGAGGACAGGATATTTTGATTCCTTCCTGTCTGAGCAGGAACCCTTAACCCAGTCTCTGGCTAACACACTTGCAGAAGTAATTGAATTCTACAGAGGATAGGATATTCTGATTCCTTCTTGTCTGAGCAGGAATCCTTAACCTAGTCTCTGGCTAACACACTTGCAGAAGTAAATGAATTCTATAGAGGACAGGATATTCTGATTCCTTCCTATCTGAGCAAGAACCCTTAACCCAGTCTCTGGCTAACATGCTTGTAGAAGTAAATGAATTCTACAAAGGGCAGGATATTCTGATTCCTTCCTGTCTGAGCAGGAACCCTTAACCCAGTCTCTGGCTAACACGCTTGCAGAAGTAAATGAATTCTACAGAGAACAGGATGTTTTGATTCCTTCTTGTCTGAGTAGGAACCCTTAACCCAGTCTCTGGCTAGCCTCATAAAATCATCACACAAGACTGCTAATAAAAAGGATTACGAATTTCATTCAATAAAATAAGATAGATTTTAGTAGTGTTTCAGCAAAGCGGAATTCATTAAAAGTAGTGTTTCAGCATATGAAATTTAATCACACATAAACAGAGATTATACTAACACACTCTATAACTAACGGGTGAATCTTGTGAAGAAGGTGGGCCCTCCCTTCTCACAAGATTCCCCTAGAATGGGAAAACTAGAGAAAGGTACTTAAAGCAGTCTTTTATTCATCTATCAAAATATCATGTTACAGTCTGAAAATGAAGCACGTCCCTCTCTCTGAAGATTTTCAATACATAAAAACTTTGATTCCTCGAATGATGATTTCCCCTTATTTAAAGAGGAAATCCTTCGATACAATTGATCAAAAATTACAATGTGTATCTGAGTCCTATCTTTAGTTGGATCTTCTTTCTAAACCAGAACAGGACGTCCTAATCTCACGCAACATAAATGCTATTACAGAAGCTAAAAGAGGTATTGTTGTTACGGCTGGTGTAACAGCTTCTTCTCGTTGTTGCTGATGTTGTTTCAGCATCGCAATTCGTGGGCTATTTCAGCCACGTGAATTGTGCTCTGACTGTGTTGACCACTGACTGTAACGGTTTCCTTTGTGTTTCAGCATCGTCGGTCCTGGCGGTTTCCTCTGTGTTTCAGCATCTGCAACTCTGAACTGTGTAACAACTCCGTGTTTCAGCATCTGCGACCTCGGATTGTATGATAGCTTCGTGTTTCAGCATTAGTGGCCTCGAACTATATGGCAGCTCTATGTTTCAGCATCAGTTCTGTGTTTCAGCAACTGCGACCTTGGACTGTATAGCAGCTCTGTGTTTCAGCAACAACGACCTTGGACAGTTCTGTGTTTTAGCAATAGGCCTCAAGTGCTAATCTGCAGTTTTGAACACTTATTCATTTCTAATCAATGGTTAAGTACGAGAGTGATGTAAAATATTATGCAAAACAGATTAAACGTATAGTCATGAGAAGGGACGTTGTATACCGTTGGGATGATCAGATAAAGTGATAGTATGAGTCTAAATATAGGTGATCAAGAGTATAATAGTGGAAACAAGTATAGGAAAAAAGGTACATTGTGTGGTCCTAACATCCCCCCCAGCTCAAGATGTTGCATGTCCTCAGGCAACTCACTCTGAATCAGAGTCTTAATACCGACTCTGATCGTGTAAATTACTCAAGCAGTAGCTCTGGGAGGTATTGTCCATTGGCATTCTGAACCCTTGCACCTGCTACAATCTTTTCCATGTTGTTGTTTCTGCCTTCTTAGGCAGCTCATAACTAACTTGATACCTTTCTATTGGCAACCAGAGAATGGGAAAATAACACCAGTACCCTATCCAATTTTCAGCACAATGTCTAACACACTGGATATAGTTGGGTATCCTGGAGATTGCTACTTCTAAGTTGGCAAGACCAAAAGGATTGTGTTGTTGTCTCTTCTCCGTGGATTGCTGCCAAAACAGGTTATTGGCCTGGAGGGCAGGAATCTCTATGGATCTGATGATGTGTTCACAATCCTGGAGTACTTCTAATTGTAGTTGTTGAACATGTTCAGTCACCCCTGGTTGTTTTAAGAACTCATAATATTGTGAGATAAAGGTAGCTGCCCTCTGTGGTTCTGGTCTAATCCAGAGGAGGCGATTATCTTCATTGTGCTTAGCAGCCAAGAAGTCATTTTTCCAAATGATTTGATTGAGGAGAAAGGAATTAAATGCTCGAATTTGAACGTCCCCAACAAGGGGATTTATGTTTAGCAACCTGTTTTCTGGAATAGCCTCATTATGAAAGTATGCCTCACAAAGGAGGTGTTGATCCCTGGTAGAGGTAGCTACAAAATTTTTGATAAAATCTGCTGATTGTATTACTTCATGGGGTTTACCTTCTATAATGGACTTGATATGAAACCATATGAGTCTCTCCATCAGGAATAAGGAGTACTTTCAAGATGGCTTCCTTGTGGCCAATAGTTTCTGCATCAAATCAAATATCAGGACCAATCTGCCTTTCAAGTCTTTGTTCTTCTTCTTAAGCTCATGAGCTTCCTGGCGTATCTATTCTAATGCTTCCCAATTTGAGAAAGTGTGATTTATCCAGGTTTTCCTGTGCACTTGCAGATGTTTGGCCTGTGTTTCAGCATACTCCTTCTTCCATTTTTATATTTTTGCATGTTCATTCCATAGCTGAGTCTATGTTTCAGCATTGGAAGTAGTGGGATTAGGCAGGGTTTGAGTAGATTGTTCCCTGGAAGTGGAGATATTGATCTGACTGGGAGGTGTAAATTCCTCCATGGGCACTATTTTCACAGCCTTGTTGACAACAGTAGGGACTTCTTTCTTGAGCCTGGAAGGACATGTTGTTTCTTGTGTTGCAGTAGGTTCAGTCTTGAGTTTGCTAGGGCCTGCTGGTTCTTGTGTTGCAGCAGGTTCAGTTTTGAGCTTAGTAAGGCCTGCTAGTTCTTGTGTTGCAGCAGGTTCTTTCTTGACTTCAAAAGGTGAAGGAGTAGGGGCTGCTCCTAGTACTGGAACTTGAATCACCTTATAGCCTGCCTGATGGTAAATATTGCCACATTGGCAACACATGTATTCTTTACACACGCTCTCTATGGTCTCCTCTAACAAGGTTGCTGTTCGAGCTAAGGTGTACAAATTTAGTTCTTTTTCATATGCTTCTCTTGCCCTGGCTAATTCTTGCTGATATGCTTCTAATTGAGACTTTAAAAAGTTGTTTTCTTCCAAGACATCGGCCATTTTTTGTTTGGATTGAGAGGTGACTGGTTCTTGTGTGGCAGTCATAGCCTCATGAGCTGGTTCTTGTGGAGTAGCTACAGGAATGGCAGTTGATGCTTGTGTTTCAGCCTCTTGGTGTAAGGAGGGTAGTGTTTCAGCACCCTCGACCCCTGATTCCTGAATCTCAATGTCAATATCAGTGGCTGGTTCTTGTGTTTCAGCCACTGGATGGGTAGCTGATTGTGTTTCAGCTACTTTCTTTGAGGAGGGTAGTGTTGCAACATTTTGGGCCTGTGATTCCTGTAATTCAATGTCAATATCAGTGGCTGGTTCTTGTGTTTCAGCCACTGGATGAGTAGCTGGTTGTGTTTCAGCTACTTTATTTGAAACAAATGATGTCTTGGCATCTGGTTCCTGTAACTCAATTTCAATGTCAGCGGCTGGTTCTTGCGTTTCAGCCGTAGTTGTTTCCTATGTTTCATCTATGGCTGGTTCTTATGTTTCAGCCACTGAGTAGGTAGCTGGTTCTTGTGTTTCAGCTACTTTCTGTGAGACAGATGATGTTACAGTATCCGAGGCATCTGGTTCTTATGTTTCAGTGCCCGTGGTTGGAATAGGCAAAGATCTTGGGATTGGGGAGGTCGGAGGTGTACGGGGTATGAGTCGAATTGGTGGGGGATCTAGGGTAGTGGTCATAAAGGGTGACCTCATTGAGGATCTTGTTCGCTTTTTGCGCAAGAAGGGTGGAAAGGGGGAGATTTGTTTTCGTTTTCGTGAGGGTCTTTCGTTAATGATGGGGCAGGTGACATTTTCGAGTTCAGAGTCATCACTGAGAATATGAAGGGTGGGAGTGGATGACTCTGGTACGGTATGTGGTGGATTTGGTATGGTAGGGGGACTGGTTGGTTGTATGGGCGGGCTATTGGGTACTTCAGGGGAGTCTGGGGGGTTTTTCGGTTGCTTCTCCTGAGGATTTTCAAGAACTTCGGCAGCTGGTTGGGGGTTTATGGGTGGGTTATTCAGTGGGCAGTTTTGTTGAGAAAAACCCCTGTCGATGAGCAATTGGACAAGACGGTGGTGGGTGAGTGAAAGGGTTAGATATTTTGTCTTCCTACAATATTGTACCATATTTTTCAAACAACCCAGTAAATAATAAGGAATATTGACCCATCTGTTATGCCTTAAATGAGAAAGCAGAAGGAAGTCGTGCTGATACACTACCTGATATCGTCCTTCGCAGGTCAGGTAATGCTTGATGAACCTGGCGACTTCCAGCCATGGGAGTGGCAATGAGCTGAGATGGACACCCCTTCCTTTCAGTTCAATCCGTTCCTCATGCAGGAAGAAGCTCTGCTGAACATTCCCAATGATGTTTTTCGGCTGAACATGCGAGTGTCGTCGGTTGGGAGGCTTGAGACCTCTGCTATGTCTTCCTCTGTTACTGATATTCGAACCCCGTCGACAACAGAATGGTCCACCTATAGATTTTGGGTGAACTATAAGACTTGTTGTTCATTATATCCTTGAAGTCTGCGGAAGTAATTGAGCCACCCTGCCTGCTGGAAGATTTCATACACTGCTGGATAGTGTTCCAACAACGCTGTGGTGGCGGGTTCATTTCATATGATAGATCCTCCCATGGCCACTAACTTAGTAAAATACAACGTCGAGAGTTTGTGTATCAGCTCTGCACAGAATGAGTTTTCCGAGTCGACGTTATGCAGGAATAGTGGTTAAATGCACGAAAGGGTGGTGAATTAGGGATGGCGGCGGTGAAATCGGGTGTAATGATGGTATCGCGGATTTGATGTGTACTTCCCCTCCCGTCAAGTGCGGCTAGTACTAATTGCACTTGAATGGTCATAATGACGTAGAATATTTCTCATTAACTATAGTCTAACTGAATTACATAAAATTTACATACCTCGCCTTACCGTTTGATTCATTCTGCAAACAATATATCATGCCTGGCCGTGGTAGTCCTGTCATGGCAGATACTTTTGAATTGTGTCGAGGGTTTGTTGTCTAGGAGGATGAACTATAATATGAGGGCGTAAAAGCTTGCTGGCAGACAATGGTGAAAGACTGGTGTTTCAGCAACAGAGAAAGATGAAACAAGTGTTGTAGATGAAGAACTGCTAAGCAATGGTGTGTCAGCATCTAAAGAAAGTCAAAAGTGCTGAACAGTGGAGTTTCAACATTGAAAGAAATCAAAAGTGTTGAACAGTGGTGTTTCAGCATCGGGAAAAATGATGAAGGGCTATTGATACTGGTGTTTCAGCAACAGAAGGCGAAAGGTGAAACAATTGCTGGACGGAGTTGTTTCGTCGATGAAAATGGTGAGAAAATGGCGGACTGGAGTGTTTTAGGAGTGGGAAGAATGAAAAGTGTTGAATAGTGGTGTTTCAGCATCGGGAAAAATGATGAAGAGTTGCTGATAATGGAGTTTCAACAACAGAAGGGAAAGGGCAAAACAAGTGTTGGACGGAGTTGTTTCGTCAATGAAAATGGTGAGGAAATGACGCACTGGAGTGTTTTGGGAGTGGGAAGAATGAAAAGTGTTGAATAGTGGTGTTTCAGCATCGAGAAAAATAATGAAGAGTTGTTGATAATGGAGTTTCAGCAACAGAAGGGAAAGGGCAAAACAAGTGCTGGACGGAGTTGTTTCGTCAATGAAAATGGTGAG
>JASDQU010313406.1:0-13389 GCA_032191745.1 Picea mariana | reverse complement strand
ACCAGTTGAATGGTCTGTTTGTGCTCAAGACCATTATCAGTTATACCTCCCTAG
This sequence comes from Picea mariana, assembly GCA_032191745.1. Classification (NCBI taxonomy): domain Eukaryota; kingdom Viridiplantae; phylum Streptophyta; class Pinopsida; order Pinales; family Pinaceae; genus Picea; species Picea mariana. The sequence continues at coordinate 13,335 of JASDQU010313406.1, read as the reverse complement.
CTAGGAGGGAGTGTTGATATTATGGTAGCTTCGGGAGGTATCAACCTCCATTGTGACCTTTGACAAGATTAGAATATTCCGAAAGGAAGAAAAGAAGTAAATGTAACCCTAGAAGAGATGTCGGCTAAGAGAGATAATTAATATGAATACCCATAATAAGAAGTCAGCCCAGGCAAGTCTGCCAGAGCCAGGATAAATACAGGGCGCCAGTCCTCACTTTACACATACTTCTAAGAATCGCAGAGAGACACTTGTGTGTACTGTAGTCTGGCAGTCTTGTGCGTAAGTCCTGGAGAAGGTGCTGCCGCCAGTTCTGAAGCCTATTGTTTCTATTTTTCTAGGTTGGACTCTCTGATAAGCTTTGGTTACTTCTTGCTTGGCTATTGGTTTGCTACCAGGATTCTTCTTTCTTTCAAGGTCAAGGTGCTCGGAGGGTGGCTTTGGCCTATGGTTGGGTGACAATAGTGATATTGTCTATGGTAAAACGAGCACATTCTAACAAGAGGTGCACCCTAGGCTTTCCTTTATACCTCCTTTCTATTCCTCTGTTGAGTTAAGTTAACCCTTAGGTTCAACTCCTAACTCAACCTCAAGCATTCTAATCCTTCAGTGAGTTACTTTTTACCTTTTCAAGTCAACTTCAAATTATAACATTGAGTTTAGCTGACTTTTCCCCATGCTGCATGAGACTATAGTCTAGTGGGGATGACTAGATTACTGAGTCTCTCCAAACCTCTTCATCAAGAAGTGGGGGACATTATAGTCTCCCCTGCTAGAAATTGCTTGTCCACAAGCAATTTTGAGCCTGTCTCTTGTATCACCTGTTCACTCTCCCATGTAGCATCCTCAATAGGCAAGTCCTTCCATTTGACTAAGTATTTCTTGATGCTCCTCCTCCGGAGTTTCTTCTCCCGAACCTCCAGTATTTCCTCCGACATTAGTACCAATTCCCCCTCTTCATCTAAGGGTGGCAGTACCTCAAGTGGGGTGATGTGTTGGCCAATGGCCCTCTTCAAGCATGTCACATGGAAGACGTTGTGTATCTTGCTGCCCTGTGGAAGCTCAAGTTCATAAGCCACGCCCTACCTTCCTGCTTATCCTGTAGGGTCCAAAAGATCGGGGTTGGAGCTTTTCTGCTCCGCTTCTTTTGATAGAAGCCTGCCTATACGGTTGGAGCCTTAAGTAGACCAAGTCACCAACCTCAAATGTACGCTCTACCCTGTGTTTGTCTGCCCGGACCTTTTGTTGATTCTGTGCCCTTTGCAGATGATTTTTTAATTTTCTGAGTATGTCCTAACTCTGCTACACCCAATCCTGTACCATAGGAGTTCTGCTATCACCGAAGGAAATCTCTACAAAGGAGAGAGGGTCATAACTGTACAGGGCCCTGAAAGGAGTCATACCAATGGAAATATGATGAGTGGTGTTGTAACAGTATTCCCCCAGGTGTAGCCACCTAACCCATGCCTTCTGCTGTCTTGCTACATAATTTCTGAGGTAGCCTTCCACCCACTTCTTGACTATTTCGGTTTGCCCATCAGTCTGAGGGTGGTAACTGGTGCTAGGGCTCAAAGCCGTACCAACCAACCTGAATAACTCTTGCCAAAAGGTGCTCATAAATCGACTATCCTTGTCACTAACAATGGTCTTGGGCAACTCATGTAGTTTGAAGATCTCCATGAAGAACAAATCTGCAACCTGTGCTGCATTGAAGTTTGTGGCAATGGAGAAGAAGTGTTCAAATTTAGTTAACCTGTCCACCACCATGAAAATACAATCTTTCCCCTGTGCCCTTGGCAATCCTGTGATGAAGTTCATGGAGATGCTTTCCCTTTTGTGCTCTGGGATGGGTAGGTTGTAGCAGTCCTGCTGGATGTGTGTGCTCATCCTTGTTTTCCTGGGAAGTAGTACACTCCTTGATGTGGCGCATCACATCTTCTTTGAGACCTTTCCATGAAAACCTTTCCCTTACCTGCCTGTATGTTTTGACAATTCCTTGGTGCCCTGCCACCGGTGAATCATGACATGCTTGTAGTACCTTGGCCTTGAAGGCTAACTCAGGAACCAAGAAGATTCGGCCTTTGTAGTAGATGATGTCATCTATGACTCCGAAGTTGTCATCTTGTATCTGCCCATCCATCAACTGACAAGCGAACTAGTTTTTGGAGTATTCCACCAGGAGGTGGGCCTTCCGGTCAACTGAAATATCGGTCATAGCATAAACTTATGGCCTTCTAGATAATGCATTTACCACTATGTTATTCTTCCCCTTGACAAATTCAATGTCAAAATCATAGGCCTATATCTTGCTAACCCACTTCTGTTGCCTCTCATTCAAGTCCTTCCGTTCCAAGAAGTACTTAAGGCTGTTGTGATCTGATCTCACTACAAATCTTGCTCCTACCAAGTATTGCCTGAATTTGGCCAAGGCATGCATGATGGCCAACATTTCTTTATCGTAGATAGTGTAAAGAAGCTCAGGGCCCCTCAACTTTTGGCTCTCATAGGCAAGGGGATGCCTATTCTGCATAAGTACGACCCCAATGCCCTCTTCGGAGGCATCACACTCCAATGTGAAGGGTTGGTCGAAATCTGGTAAGGCTAAAACTAGGCATGTGCTCATTACCTTTTTCACTTTATCAAATGTAGACTGTGCCTCTACATTCCATTTGAAAGCCCCTTTCTTGGTCAAATCGGTCAAGGGTGCACAAAGTTGTGAGAACCCCTTGACGAACCTTTTGTAATAACTGCAGATGCCAAGAAACCCCCTCAACTCTGTAAGAGTCTTACGTGTGGGCCAGTCAAGTATCGATTAGATCTTCTCTTGGTGTACTTGTACCCCTTTTACTCCAATGATGTGCCCCAAGTAGAGGACCTCTGTCATTCCAAATTCACATTTGGACTCCTTGGCATACAAGGATTGGTCCTCCATGATGGTTAAAATATGTTCCATATGCTGAAGATGTTCCTCCCAAGTCTTGCTATAGATCAACAAGTCATCAAAAAACACAAGAAGGTGCTTCCTCAACTGCTTGTTGAAGACGTGATTCATGCACGACTGAAATGTGGCTGGCGCATTGGTTAATCCAAATGGCATCACTAGGAATTCATAGTGGTCGTAGTGACACCTGAAGGCAATTTTGGGGATGTCCTGCTCCCTCATTTTGATCTGATGATAACCAGAGCGCAAGTCAATCTTGGTGAAGTAAACAACCCCATGGAGCTCATCCAATAGCTCATCAATCCTCGAAATGGGATACCTGTTCTTAATAGTTTTCTTGTTTAATGCCCTGAAATCAATGCACATGCGCATGGTTCCATCCTTCTTGACTAGTACCACTGAAGATGCAAAAGGACTGGAACTTGGTCTAATGTGACCCATGTCTAACAGTTCTTTGATGGACTTCTCTATCTCGTCCTTGTACTTCTTTGGGTGTCTGTAGGGAGTGGTGATGACTGGTTTCGCCCCCTCTTCTAGCTCTATGACATGCTCAAACCCCCTATCTGGTGGTACTCCAGGTGGAATGGATCCAAACACCTTGCTATGTTTGTCAATGATCCTCTGAATCTCTGGTGCATAGTGAGCCTTTCCTTCCTTGTCCACATGTATTGAAATCCCACACTCAACAGCATATACAATGTCCTCTCTTCTGAAAATGGCCTCCATGCACTTTGCTGTGACCACCCTAGCTGTGTTTCTTGACATGCCCCTGAGAACTACCTTTCTCCCACTCTCGTCTGTGAAAGACATCTCCATAGTCTTGTAGCTAGTGGTGATTGGTCTCAACGTACTGAGCCACTGAACTCCAAGGATGATGTTTGTATCAGGGAGGTCCATCACATAGAAGTTCTATGCTAAGTCATGTCTACCCAGTGTAAGCTTCATTCCTGGAATATACCTGTTACAGGGCATGGTGCTTCCTCCTGCTACCTCCACCTTGAATCCTTCAAATTCCACTGTGGGTATATGCCTCCTCTGTAGCAGTGCTGAGTCAATGAAGTTGTGTGAAGCACCCCCATCAATGAGGACCGAAACATTTTGTCCTTGCAATACCCCTCTCATCCTGAAGGTGTTAAACTTGGGTACCCCATTGATGGATGCTAACGTAGCCTTCTCCCTGTTGTCATGCCGTGACCTGGACCTTTTTCTTCAACAGTTTCAGTGGTATCTGCTTCTATATTCTGCAAGTGGCCGAAATCTTCCTCCTCTTGATTGTCTGAAGTAACCTCAATGTAGTGGGCCTTGCCTTTGCCCATACACTTGTGGGATGGATCCCAAGGCTCTTTGCATGTATAGCATAGCTGCTTTCTTCTTAGTTTCCTCCTTGTGTTCTCATCCATCCTACTTCTTCCCCTGTCAAACCCCCTTGGGTCTCTTCCTCCTGGATTCGTTGGAGGTCTTTGGTCTCTTCCTCCGATGTTTAGAGGTGGTCTAGGCATAAAATTAGATTTCGCTGCTGGGCCTAGATCTCTCGTCCTCCATATAGCATCCTGCAAGTTGGTAGGCTTGAAAACCTTAACCCAACCCTTTTAAGGGTTCCATCAAACCCTCTGTGAAAAGCATCATGAGTCTTGACTGTGACATGTCTTGTACCATGACTGTTATCCTCTGAAACTCCTCAATATACACCTTCGGTGATCTTGTCTGTCTGAGTTGTGTGAGTTCTTTGAAATGGAGTTCTGGATTGCCTTAGTCAAACCTGTCAATGAGCCTCTGTGCAAACTTTGTGTATGCCACTATCTGATTGTGGCCAAGTGTAGATAACCCATGGTACCACCAGTCATGAGCTTTGCCCTCCAAGTACATGGTGGCAAACTTGATGGTATCCATCTCTCTCATAGGGTTAAGATGCAGGTAAGTGTCTAATTTTTGTACCCAAGCCTGTTTAGTCATCTTGGCCGAGCCATCAAGGTAGGGGATCTCCATTTTCTTAACTTTGCGCTCTAACTCATAATTGTTCCTGTGGTACGGCCTGGGTTTGCCTCCGAATTTCAATCCACAATACTGATCTAATGTGATTTTCCTTTGAACTGGTGCATTTAGTGAGTTGTACTCCCTGACATACTTATCAAAATTATCCTCAAACTCGTCTGGCTGGTTGGGTTGTGTCTGTTCATCCAAGAATGAAGGCAGGTACGACCTATGGGTGGTCCTGCTGTGTGTTTGCCCTTGTGGGGCACTTCCTCCATGGCTCTCCCTTCAGTATGATAATAGGGAACTTGCTCCTGCTGATGTTTATACCCGCCACAAGATCCACTAGCTTCCCTGTTGGCATAAGATTATGGACCCTTTCCCTCATGAGTCATCTGCATCAAAAGCCGTGATATCAACTCTTGGCTGCCACTTACCTTCTTTAAGGTTTCAACCATCTTTGTTTGTCCTCTACGTGTTGCCTCTTGGTTTCCTGCAGGTGATGTACAAGGCTACTCTGTGACACCTCTATGGAGTGTTGTAGCTCCCTGGCGATCCCTGCTAACATTTGTGGCTCATTGTCCTCACCTGATCCTTCCATTTCGGCCTCTGCCTCACCTGTCTGTTTCCTTCTTCTGCCCATATAAATGCCACTGAACTTTTGCATGCGCTAACCCTCACAAAATGGGAGGATCAACGCTCTGATACCACTGTAATGTTCCCAAGCCAATTTTTTCGCTTGGAACACTAATTGCTCACTGTTTAACTGATATGTGTGTGTTTGCTTGCAGGTTTACTTCTGAATTCGGCCTTAGGGTTTATAGTTCAGTTATTAAACCTAGATCTGAAGATAAACAATGGAGATACAAGATAACATAAGATATGGAACCAAACAGCATAGATCTGACCTTTATTGATATAATAAGCAAGAACCTGATACAATAAGGATGCAGATTTGGAATAACATCAGATAGCTCCAATAGAAAAGATATGAGCTGCTACAAAATGCTCCCGATAAGAAGATGCAAGCCTCCAAAGGCTGGATACACAATGAAAACCAATACAAGAAGAACCAGGGTCAATCCAAACCCCCCTGGCTGATGGCACGTCCTCTTGTAGAGCCGAGAAGACCCAATATTTCGGCCCAGTTGAAGGAAGTCTCCAAAAGACTCCAAACTCGGTAGAATGATAGATCGGGATGATAGAAACCCCCTCGTGAAGTCTCAGGCCGAAATGCTCAGAGAGGCTCCTCCAAATGCTGAATCCTCAAGTGAAGCTGCGCCCTCCTGAATCGTGTCTATACCCAATAATTCGGCCCTGATGAAGGAGACCTCCAAATGCCCTGAAACTTGCTAGAAAGATAGATCGGGACATTGCAAGTCACTAGGTGAAGTCTCAGGGTTAGATCTGAAGTATAACCCCTCCAAATTGAGTAGATCTGAATCACAATAGCGCCCTCCTTCTTTCCAAACTGTGCCAATGCTCTAGGAAATCATCCGGCAAGAGTAACCCTCTCAAAATACACTAGATCTGATAATCAAGGCCCTGGAAGAAATACCCAAGTGCTAGAATGTCCAAAAACCCTGCCAATCCCCTGGATCGAACTTCCCTCACTGAATGGTGCACCCTCCTATTGAAAACCCTCAAGGGTACGGCCTGTAGACGTCCTGGATGAGTGATGACACCTGTGAATGCTGTAGAATGGTGTGGGTGGAGTATTTCATCCCCAAGACCAAGCTTGGAACAAGGTAGGTGGAATCTTTCACCACCGAACTGTTCTCTAGGGTTTGTATTCTCAAAACCCTCAAAACTGTGTGCTCAAGAACCCAAAAGCAATTTGCAATAATAATCCAAGATGAGTGAGAGGTGTGCCCTAGGCTTTCCTTTATACCTCCTTTCTATTCCTTTGTTGAGTTAAGTTAACCCTTAGGTTCAACTCCTAACTCAACCTCAAGCGTTCTAATCCTTTAGTGAGTTACTTTTTACCTTTTCAAGTCAACTTCAAATTATAACATTGAGTTTAGCTGACTTTTCCCCATGCTGCATGAGACTATAGTCTAGTGGGGATGACTAGACTACTGAGTCTCTCCAAACCTCTTTATCAAGAGGTGGGGGACATTACCAGGATGTCTCACGCAACTGTAATCATCAACAAAGGGGTCGAGAAAGGGTTTGAAACTCTACAATAGAGATGATCTTGAAACCCTATTTCTGCTGCCGTCAAGGCAAATGCGACTAGTCTATAGTCTTAGATCAACTCAATAATCCGGAAAATTCTGTCGCCAAGCAATCCCCCGATTCAAATATGAGAAGTGGACCTCCCTAGAGTCCCCAATAAAGGAATTCTAAACTCTTGAGTGCCCAATGATAATGCCACCAACAAAAGTCTTCAAAACAAACCAAAACAAAAGAGGAGAAAACCACATAATACCAACACTGTTCTAGAGAAATAGTGGTGAATTTTGGTCGAAATTGAGAGAAAGATAGGGTATGCTGCCTTAGAAGAACACTGATCTGTAAAATGAATCCCTCAAATTTTTTGGAAAAGTCGAAAATCACGAAAAAGAGGAGGGCACTGGTGGTGAAGAGGGTAAAAACCCCTAAAAACAGAATCTGTCCTGAAACTAGGTTGAGAAATCCTAGTTTTAGACCTGCGTTGCCCTGAAAAATGCAGTATTGAGGTTGAAAAAAGGGAAAAACTACCCTAAGAAGGGCACAAATCTGCCAACGAAAGAGGGTGTTGGTGAAAAAAATCTCTAGGAATTTGTTGTCCCCAAAAAGTGTTGAAAACCCTAATTTCAAACTTTTAGCCCTAAAACAACCTTGAACACAACGTTGGATAGGGAAGGAAGAGTCACACTGGCTCTGATTCCATGTTGAAATCATAGATCTATGGTGCAAACTTCAACAAATGCTAATCGAGCCAAGTAGAATACTTCAGATTTGTAACAACACTACTCAATAGTAGATCATATCAATAGGAGCCCGAGAGAGAGAGAACCCTTGAACAAGAGAGATATGGTACCTGTGGGCTAAAGAATCATTCCGTAGGCTAAATAATCAATCACAAGATGATATTACAAATGAGGTGTGTGTATTTATATACAACTCATGAGGTGGAGCTTCTCCCTCCATGAGGGTGTTATGGATCAACATAAATGCTTAGGTCTACCTTAGTCACCTAAAATAGTGTAAAATAATGTTGACTAGGTCAACTCTTAAGCCATAACCTTAGCCATAAATTATCACATTTGAAGATTATCGTCATTCCAACGTCAATGCTTCCAACACAATTTGTATTTCTATATCTTAGCAAACTTGGTTGTTTGCTATGATCATACCAATTCAAATACTTGAAAATTCTCTTAACAACAATAGAATATTGTTGATTAGGTTATGCTATTGCTGTGTTGACTACTCTCACTACTTGTGCAAGGTATGGTCTTGTGTAGACCATTGCATACATCAAGTTTCCAATTGCTTCCTGGCTTGAAACATTTCACATGTCTTCTAGATTGGTGTTGGTCTCAAGACTCATCGTCTACGACATCCTTAAACTAGGTTTTGTTTTTTCAGTGTTCCACGGAGACGCGTCCCCCAGGGTGGGGGTTGTGCCCCCCACGTTTCCCACACACTCGGGACGGGGGGATTCCTGGGGGGACATTTCCCCACATCCCCTTTTTGGGGAGTTACAGGGACACACAGGGGGATGTGACTCCCCATGGTGGGGGATGCGATTCCTCAAAAGGGGACTCTTGGGTGTCTGCCCTTGAAAAGGGGGACTTCTGGATGTCCCCCCTCTGAAAGGTGAACTCTTGGGCGTCCTCTCTTGAAAAGGGGGACTTCTGGATGTCCCCTCCGAAAGAGGGACTCCTGGGCATCCCACCTCGAATTTTTGCCTAATAAAGCTTAAAAAACAAAAAATTAAGTTTAAAAAGCAAAAATTACTATTTACAATTTTTGAGTTTGAGTAATTCCAATTTACTATTTCAGACTTTAGTATCTACTATTTTGCTTAGTACTAATTAGATTCTAGAATGATGAATGATGAATTTAAATCAATGTATCAATATTTTACTATTTCTGTTTCAACTTTCATTTATGATTTATGAATCAATGTATTTCATTTCTGAATTTGAATTTGAATTTTGAATCATGTTTAATAGTTTATATCATTTACAAATTTGAATTTTCAATTTACTAATTTAGTAGTATTTAGTATTTTACTGATGAATTTGCATAGGATGAATTGTCATTGTCGAGATTTTATCATTATTGTTTTTTATTTTTAAAATTTTTATTTTTTATTTTTTATATTATATATGTGATGTCCCTCGTCCCCCATTTCCCTAAAATTTGGGGGTATTTCCACACGTCCCCCGTATGTGTCTCCCCGTCTTGGAGTTTTCGTGGAACAATGGTTTTTTTGAATAAAATGCTTTCTTGAAACTTTTATTAATAAATGATATATACAAGCATTTTATATAGAAAAAGTGGGTTGTGAAAGTAGTGTCCACAAACTAGTAAACTCCAATAGGGCTATCAAAAAATACGGAGTTCGAACCCTGAGGGATTTACTCCAAAAGTAAAACAGTCATATGGCCATGGGCTAGAAAGCAGAGGGATAAAAGCAAATAAGGCGACTAACTGGCTACAATAAATATAGACATAAAGACTAAGCAACAACGACATATCCTAGATCTGAAGGAGGGTTGCAATCATTTGGGTTCGGGCCTCACCCATTGAATGGTGACTCGTTAGCATGTGGGGTAAGGTTTCATCCAGCTTCTCCCTGCTACTTAGGGCCCTTCTCCATTGAGATAGCCAAGCCCAACATAGGTAACTTATTGTTCTTTAGACGAGGAGGCGATATGCCACTATGGCGCTCTTGGCTTTGGCTCTAACATTCATTGTGTTCTTGAACTAGGTGCCTTCCTCTGTGGTGTTTTCTGATGCCAAACTAGTGTGATTGAGACTAGCTAGGAACGAATTTTCTTTTGTGGGAACCTTGCTTATTGTGCATGGGGTCATTACCCAGTGTTCCATAAGTCATTGAAAATGTGCTTGCTCCAACTCCACCTTTCCATCTTGCACTTGGATCCGCAACTGCAAGTTGGCATAGATCAGAGTTCCATCATACTAGGTGAATCTATCAAAATGTGTGTTCTTAAAAATACATTCATTTTTCGTTTTCCATATAAAAATAGGAGCTCTATTCTAACTAGTGCCCTGTTAACCCTTGGATTTTCTCACTTGGATTAATCCTTGGATTTTCTCACTTGGAAATCCTGGGGTTAGGAGTCAGTATTATCTTCATCTATTGACATTCAGACTTTTCTTCAGAGACAACATTTGATTAGGCCAAGGTTGTTTCCCGTCGGGGGCAGGTACAAAGATTGGTTATGTAGTGGTTTTGCTTTAGTGACAGAGTCAACTCAGTTCTTTATGGTTCAGAGAGAGAGATTGCTGCTTTCAGCCTTTTCCCTATTTTTTTAGGAGTTCCCTATTTTTTAGGAGGTAGTGTCTGGAGATCCACATGACATTTTTGAGTACATAGTATTGTTCTTGGTTGCATTATGAAACCAGTGAACCCTTTCCGAGATGTCATCCGAGTACTTTCTATTTTTAGCAGGCAGAGATCGGGAGGTCAAATTGTGATTATGATTGCAATTTCGGATTCCTTATGAAAAATCAAATCCGATGAGTATATACACATTGACTTCTGAGGACTTTCTATTTTTAGCAGTGTCTATTTTTAGACATGCTATTTTTGGCAGAGTGGTCTTCTGATGGTCCTGGACACATTTCTGGGATTTCCGAAATTTTAGGGAAATTGCTATTTTGGGCATGTCTATTTTTGGCAGCGTCTAATTTTAGTATGAAATGACACATGGCAGTTTCCAGAAATGATGTGGCAGTTGGTTGGATGTTTGGATGAGTTGGCGTCCACATTGGATAGATGAGTCATGAGGAGAGGAGGGAAACCTATCTTTTTTTCTCTCCATCCTTAATTCTCTCACCCACCAAAATACCTTTATTCTCTCCCTAATTTCTCTCCCATTTCCCCCTTTCTCTCTCATTTCCCTCTTTCTCTCCATTTGTCCCACCAATCAAGGGGTCTAAATTTCCTCAACCACTTCCACAAATCTCTCCCTAATTTCCCTCTCCCTATATTCTCTCCCTAATTTCCCTCTCCCTAACTTCTCTTCCTATTTTCCCAATCCCTATTTTCTCTCCCTAATTTTTCTCTCCCATTTCCCCCTCTTGACTCATTTGTCTATATAATCAAGTGCATTTCATTGTACAAGGGTTGGACATTCTACTACAACAGCTCAAGACTTCAACATTCTCTCTCTTTCTAGCTTCTGCCTTTTTGTATGCAAGGATCTCTACTACACCATTTTTGTACTTTTTTCTTGGCGTAAACTGTAAAATTTCAGACCCCAACTCAGTTTTAGTCTCGCTGATTTTTCAGCCAATGTTTAATGCCTAAACCCAAAATTATAACAGCCAATTAAATACAACAGAAAATAATTTCAGAACTGAAACATGAGGATTCTGAACATCGTTTATAACGCAGAAATAAAATATCAGCGACACATAAACTCAAAAAATATTAACACAGTGATTTTTGGTCTAACAACGACCTTGGAAAAACCCACAAGGGGAAAACCAGTGAGACAGGGCTTTTTATTATTAGTGAGCTTCTGAGAATTTCTTTTACAGCATAATCATCTTCAGAAATTACACAAACTTATCTGAACAGTCCTGGAAATTGCTCCTCGATTTCTGTGCCAAAAATCCATACACTGTACAGTTGTACCAACAATGAATGTTGTATAGACTGTGCTCGTTTTGCGTGCCAAACTTCTGCTCAAGTTGTACGGAAATACCCAACAGTGAAATACCTTGAAAACTGTGCCAATACTCTAGAAAATCGTGCCCAGAATTTGACAATACTACCCTCGAATTTTGTGTAGGTTCGTATGGATTGTACAGATTTTTCTTGCTCAGAAAAACGTGCCCAACACCCTCGATTTATGTGCCTGAAAACTCTGTACGACAGGCTTGGAATGCGTGCCAATACTCATAAAAACTTGTTGCTGTCTACCTCGAAATCTGTGCTCATTTAATGCTGTACGGCCCCTCAAATCCGTACTGTACAGATTGTGTTTCTTTGTTGTCTGCTGCTTTGAAAACCATGCCTGCTAGTTGCCTTGAAACTCGTGCCCTAGCTCTGCATATGTTGCCTCTATCTCAAGCTCGACCTCTCTCCTCTTGCTCTCCAAAAATGAATGAACAACCAACTCAATGGTGTGCCCCCATACCCTAATCGACCTCATGCTTGGTAGGTGAGGAGTCTCTTAATTCAACGGTTGAGATTTGATTAGATGAGTGGATGAGATTGAGTGTCTCTTCACTCACCCCTTCACTAAAGTCATAAAGTCACCTTTTATATTGCATCTCACAAATTAAATGACTAGGGTCCACATTAGACACTTTCTCACCCCTTAGGCACCTAGGTGATGGGAAACACTTGCCTAGGTACTTTTTAATTAAAATTTTAACACTCCCTCTTACCGAGGAAAGTGTTATTCACCACTCCAAGCTTGTCCCTGAAAAAAACAAACTTGCCTCTGCCCAATGCTTTGGTGAGTATGTCTGCAACTTGCTCCTCTGTAGATATGTACTGTAGCTCCACAACTCCTCTTTGAACATAGTCACGAATGAAGTGATAACGAATCTTGATATGCTTAGACCGGTCATGAAAAACTGGATTCTCCGAGAGTTTAATGCAACTCTGATTATCATAGTAAATCACGGTAGGCCTCAGCTGCACACCGAACAATCCCACCAGCAACTTGCGAAGCCAAAGGGCCTCACAACTGGCCGGACTGGCTGCCATATACTCAGCCTCTACAGAACTCAAAGCCACTGACTTTTGCTTCCGACTGAACCAAGACGCAACTGCTGAGCCCAATCCGAAACAACACCCTGAAGTACTTTTCCTGTCACTGACACATCCTGCCCAATCTGAATCTGTATAGCCAATCAGACGAACTCCATCTCCTCTCTGATAGTCGAGACCATAGTCTACTATACCACAAAGATACCCGAGCACATATTTTGCTGCCACCCAGTGCACTCTCCTAGGCTCCACCTTGAATTCACTGAGAGTGTTGACAACAAAACAAATATCTGGCCTGGTGTTGACCAAATACATCAATGACTCGATCAACTGACGATACAAAGTGGAATCCACCAACTGTGAATCAAAAGCATGAAGCTTCTTCCAGTTGGTAATCATAGGAGTGGTCATGGGCCTACTGTCCTCCATCTGAAATCTGCTCAGAATGTCTCACACATACTTCCCCTGTCCCAGGAAGATGTGTCTAGGCTCCTGCCAAACCTCCAATCCCAAA